>DWDT01003030.1:0-12850 GCA_018245595.1 Microceris scylla | reverse complement strand
CTGCTGGAATACGGGTCTCCTCTCATATTGAGAGGGTTAAGGCCATAGGCGAAATGGATTGGACATTGGCAATTAGCGAAAGCCCAATTCGTTTGCGGAAACTTTAAAATGAACTAGCCTTTTTCATAATAATAAGGCTAGGTAGACAAATTCGCAATCGTTTTCATTGTTCGGAGCGCACGTTTAAATTTATGGCTCAGTTGTAGTGAAAGTATCAGTCGATAAACTTCGTCGACAGCGTAATGAATTCGCAAACTTACTACAGACCATAATGGTGGCGAATCGTTTTGTGAGCCGTAACGCATAATGCTAAAGATAAACCTAAAATATATCGCATAACACCATGATATGTTGAGGTTTGTTGTTTAGACTTTCCTATTTTGCTTCTCCCAGGGACATATTAGTGCACCGGGTGACAATACTCGAACCGAATTCCTTTATTAAAAATGTCATGATGATTAATGAATCTTTAAGTACATACCTATACTGTACTAAGTAGTGTTTCTTTTCTCAAATATGTGTGTTAAATAAATATTAAACTAGTCTTATTAATATTCTGTGATGTAAAATTACTATTTACATTTATTCAAATGGAAAAATCGTGTAAAATAAGAGATAATAATGCTGCAGGAGGATTAATGACTGATGCAGTGGCCACAGGGCACAGTATAATTATGTATATACTATAGAGCATCAACTAAAACTATATAACATTATAAATATATGTACACGAGTATAATATATACAAACATTATACGTAAAACAAACGTTATATATAAAACAATTCTTATCGGTAAACCGTTTCTGTGAGCTTAACGAGATAAACGTATTGCAGTTGAAAGAAAATGGAAAGAGAATAGATAATATACTTAACTAAAAACTACTAACGTCTAATACAATTCTGTTGGAATTATTGCCATTTTCATTACTAATGCAGATAATAGTAATAAAGACAGTTCAATTTTCGAAAGTAACGGTAAAAATCTGCGACTGAAGTCGCGTTTTTGCAACAGAATAGATCATCTTACTAATTCAGATTCTCATTGCTCAAACATTTGTGTTCCGACTCCTTCCGGTTGCATTTACATTTACGTAAGAACCTTTTCTCAGCGCTTAAGACTATCTGAGAAAAGCTCAAGGATATTTAAAGGAAAACAGGTGACATAAAGCCTTGTTTTGAAACGAAAATCACGTAACACGGCAATCAGTTTTGCTTAAATTTATTTAATCAAATTGTATCTTAGCTCCCTCAAGCCAGGATTGTAAGGTTGGTAATACAATGAGAGTGTTACTTTAATTTACACCTTTTTTGTCGGGTAAATTATATAAAGACATGAGCTTAGATTTAGAGTGGTTATATCTAAACTGTATTTCTTTTTTGATTATTCACAAACTATACAGTATTTTATTTGATATTGATTGTAAAACTGTTCAATTTTGTTGTATTGTTTGATTTTCACTGGCTCCATTAAAAATAGCGCGAAAAATAGGATAAGTGTCATAAAATGTAAATGCGCGTGTGTGGAGAGAATGATGATTTTAGAAAAAGTAGCACTTGACACGCTGTGCCCTCTGCAAACCTGGAAAGACACTTGGCGTGACAATATAATAATAATAATAAGAGTCCAAGAGGATTCACTAGGTTATATATATCTCATTATGGCATCAACTTATTCCTATATCTACTTCTTTAAGGCAGAGCCCGGCCAAGGATATCTCGGCAAATATTTACTGACGCGTCGAGAGGAAGCGCCGCGACTAATGGCGCCGAGCGCGCCTCGTTACAGCCACTCGGCGGAACGGAGTCATTATACCTCTTCTAATATTATTGTTAAGGCTATCTCCACCCAAGCTTTTTTTTCTTAGTGATTATTATTAGTAAATATCTCGTTTGAGTGTTCGAAAGCGCGACTGTTGATCGAGAAGACCTGGGTTTGAGCCCCAAATAGGCTAGTATTCAATTTTCTTACTTGAAATTACTCCATAATGGAATGTGAATGTAACTGATGAAACGTGGAAAAATACTACACTCCTCTGCAGACTTTTTCAGAGAGATACTGGCGATTATAGCACATATGTGTCTATCCAAATGTTTTCCTAACTTGAACTAACGAGATGTAAACATATTTATAATTTGGACTGAGACAAGATAATACGTCCAAAGCTGGTTGGTGGTTATGGTTGAACGTGGTGCTTTTCCCGTCGTTAGCAACCCTTCCGCTGCTGGAAGAAGCTTTCCTCTCAGAATAAAGGGATAAAAGTATAAGGGTTAAATCAATATCCTGGAACGCTGATCATGTACAGGTTAGCAGACAGCACACATCAGGGCACATTACGAAGTACTCTAAGGTATTCAGGTTTCAGGAGTGAGATGCTGAATTGTAAGCCACGACCTTACGCCACTGCCCTTTATTTTTATAGCTACGATGAAACAGCCATTTTATTTCAAAACGAAATTTCGTTCATATATTGTTCCGCGAGATTTGCTCCAACTACTTTTTAATATGTATCTTTGACAGGGAGAAATAACTCTCGATAATTAATGAATTGTAATAAAAATATGCTTTTAATACTTCAATTAAATTTGAGTACATATTGAGTCGGGACAGATGTTAATTGGTAAAACGGTTTTTGTGTGTGTAACCTACAATTGAATAATTGAACGCCTACGCTGTTACATGTGGGTAGAGGTAGTTATCACGAACAAGCACACTCGAGCAAAATGAGGCCAACGTAATTATTCATTGTGAGCTGCAATGGGAGTAACTGCACAGAGTATTAAGTAGCTTGAAATTATTGCTCCGGTTAGCTCGAAGTATCCTCGTATTTCTGAACTGTTTGTATAATGCAGGTTACCTTGCAGTTTCTTGGCATATGTGGGGAGGACGTGGTTCAGTTGTAGTAACAATGAAATAAATGTATGATATGAATAATAACATATTATCACACATTAAACAAGCCAGCGTAGAAAGTTTTTTGTTATTTTATGTTGATATACGCGCATTTTGGTTTAAAGAACATTTATTGATATTTACCTATACACGACTATGTTAAAAAAACGTGAGGCTAAAAATTATTAAAATGATTGATGTTCTTAGAGGGCTCAATGATCTATCTTTGCTGTTTCTAATTACTTTTTGTTTTAGTAATAAAAACTACCAAACAGAAATAGCAAGCAGATGAGAATGATATGTCACTGAAATACATGACGAGATATTCCATTGTTATTCCTAGGGATTCCCATTCTTTTAGAAGAAGCTGCTAAGCTGTGGGACATGAAAAGAGTGGCAGCCAGCTATTAAAGTGTACAATATATTGTTTTACATGTACTTTGATTAAAACAATGTTGGTATCGTAAGTTCAGCAACGTAATGAAAACAAAAAGCTTTTGTATTGCGAAATGTGGGCCGTAGGCAGTGCAGGAAGCGAGTGCGAGATACGGCGTACCTACAGAACTATAAACAAACGGGAATAATTGCTCGGCAACTAGCTGTACATAGTAACTGGGGTAATTTAGTCCATTTTCTGTTTCCATTGTACGAATTAGTTTACAATCGAGTTAGCGGGTGAAAGTGCTTGGATGTAAACATATTAGCCAGAGTCTGCATTTTATACCATTGAATTACAGTGTAATGAATAAAGGAAGAGCGAGTGAATGAATGAATGAATCAATGAATGGACGGATGTAAATGGACGAATGAATGACTGAATGAATAAATAGACTGCTTCGAACTGAACTGAAATAAATAAACTTCGTGAACTGCTTCGATAATTGCCACTAGTACTTAGACTTTTGTCATATTAAAAGATCGCGTAGACAATTAATATTAAATTATTTATTAACGTAAGTAAATACATACATAGAATCTTTAATGAAGCTATTGGACTGGACTATTGATAAAAATAACGCACCAGTAAATTAAAGCACATATAATTAAAAATTTATTAATAAAATGTCTTGTAGGTCGAGTGGTTGCAAGCGCAACTGTTGATAAAAAAGTCCTAGGTTCTACCGCGGGTCTAGTACTATTGAATTTTCCTATACGGAATTTCCTACTAGTAACTAGGAGTCTGGATATGTGTCCGGAGATTGGTAATAGGCTCACACTCTATTCCATGTTGGGGCGTATAACAGCAGAGATAAATCGTAGGAGCGTACTATTATCCTCTGCCTACCTTTTCGCGGAATATACGCGTGATGTTATGTTACTTATATTATATTGTATTTGATAATAAAAAAATATAATATATTCTGTTTTTACTATTTATATTAAAATTTGTTCTTGGCGATATTGACCAAAATTATCCAAATCTCGTATTGTGTGGACGAAAATGGATTTATGGCTGGCAATAATTGTATGTTGTGGAGTACTCAGCTGAATACTAAGCAGATTGTGGTTATGGCTACTAAAACGGCAGATAATTTCGTTTATTTATTACTGGCGAGATAATTACCTAGCGGATAAATAGAACTAGCTGAGGCGAAATGAGTTTAATAGTTATAATGAAATGATTTTTATTTTTATTTTTATTTTTTAATGAAACTGTTCTAGTATTAAATAAATTTTATTCATAAAAATATCACTGTACAGCTGGATTGTTCAATTATGTGGTATCCAAAGAGGATATTGATCTGTTTTAATTTTAAAATTAAATTGTAGATAATATGTACTAAGCATATCTAATAGATATATTTATGTTTTATGTGTTAGAGTAACGGATTCAACATTTATTAATAGTTTTTTACACTTCGTTACAGAATTTATATAGAACAGGTGTATAATATTATAAGCCGATATTTTAAATGGACGTTACAATTATTTATTTACGTTTTATTTTTTGCAAGCAATTGTCATTCAAGAAACAATATTTTTTTATGTTAAAGTAGAATTAAAGATTAAATATAAATTCTATTACAGGCATTTAGTTAACGATGTCATTAAAAATTCAGTAGTTATATACACGTATAATTGCTGGTATCGATAATACCAGCAAGATTCTTTAATATCTATTAAATGTAGTTTCCGTAGTTAATCATCACTATAGTCCAGTAAATATAGCATAGAGCCGAGCATTTCATATCCAATACGATTTTTTATGTATTCAATAAAACATATGAACCTTTATGTTGATGTGTGCCAGGTGTATGGCAATAGGCTCACCATATTCCATTGTGGGACTTAAACGTAACTGGTGAAACGTGGAGTTGTACTACACTTTTCTGTCTACCCCTTCGGGGATTACAAGCGTCATATTACGTTTTTTTTGGACTTATATTCCAGTACTCGGGGTAGGCGGCGGTGTGCCCAGGCTGACATCTTATAAATAAAGATGTGCTTAGTTTTTGCAGAGAGCTTTTTATCCCCACTTCATTGTTCTTCAATACTGTATTGATTGTATATACCGAGAAATAAAATTCATTTAATTAGAAATAAAATTCATTTAATTAAGAGACTATTACCGGCGTAATAATCGGTGCTTTTATCGTCTATCCGCCAATAAACTACTTCCAGGCCAAGTACTTACTCCGTAACCCTAGAACAGTTTGTAAATTATGAGAGCGATTTTATTAAGTTTATGCTGCTACACGGTAAACAAGATATCTGAGAACCGTTATAGATATATTATAATTAGTTTATATGCTTGAATAATGTACATAATAGTCTGCTCAGCTGTATAAAAGTACTGTTTTCATGGTCCTTCTAGTGAATAAAAATATTATAAAATAAAATTGTATAAAAAAATGAAAAAAAAAAAACAAAGTCAGCCAATTACTGATTATTTTATTAACTATCTACGAGTATTCTAACTGATTTTATTTTTAGTAACAATCGTATTCCTATTCGAGGTTTGTCGATGTCTATGCGACTGCTATCTGCTGTTACTTTTAACCCTTATGTACGTTTTTGGAAAATTTCAAGTACACAATAACTTTCATGTGTGTCTGTGCGTGCGTGAGTGCGCATGCGGGTCTACGTGTTTGTGTGCCTCTAAGAGGATTTTTTACAAAAGAATACATTATATTCTTTTACGGACTTATACTACTTAAGTTACATTAAACTTATGTTAAGTCTTCGCCGCGTACCAGAACCTTGTAACGTAAGTTTATAGGTATTAGACGCGTACGGTTAAGGGAAAAATCGTTCTGTGTATCGTTTGTACTCGAACGAGTCAGCGTAATCGATGTTCCATTTTGAATTGAGGCAATTTGTATGTAATGGGGCTTTTTTGGGGGTATGCGTTTTAGTAACGAGGCAGCTTCCAGGATTTCATCTTAAATTGGCTGCTTCAACGACGTCGTTACGAGAATTTTAGGGAGTAATGACGTTAGTGATCACCAAGGTATTTGTTACATATATTTGAGAGCACAAATATTTTGAAAAATATAGCATATGACGATGATATATTCCTAAAAACATTTTTCGTTTATTTCTTACAAGTAATGGTTGTTTCATTGAATTTATTTTGCTTCTTTTAATTATCTTTATAGGTTTTGAATTGGTTATTATGATCAAAACTTATTATTTATAAATATTTATATAGGTCTAAGCTTTTGTTACTTTGTACATGTTTTAAGTATAATAATATTTTATGTTGCAACTTAAATGATAATTACTGACAGTGCAGTTTTGTAGACACCTCATTCTAGTGTTATTGCACCAATCTGTTGAATATTTCGGTCAGTAGACTAAGGTGGTTTGTACTTGAAAAGCTAAAGCTATGTCTAGATTTTGTCCTGACATCAATAAAAGAGGTTTTCATTTTTTGGTCTGCAGTTTTAATGTATCCATTCTTAACACGGAAGTTTACGAAGTACAGCAATGATGACACTTTTTGCTGTACATGTCACGTAGTCAAGTGTTGATGATGTCAGTGTGGCATAACTTTAGTGACGTCTAACGATCTATAACCGCGTCAGCGTCATAATGTAAGTTCATTTTAATGGCAGCAGTTGATGTGGAGTGTGTATGTTTTAAAAATATATGCCTCTTTAAAAAATTGTACATTCTAAAAATGAAGAAATATTTTTATTTTCAAGTTTTGCGTAGGCGAGTGTGAAAAGTAAATGTTAAAAATACTCCAGTAAGCGTGTGGATTGTCCACGCGCTTACTGTTACACATGTGAAATGTAAAAATGTTTGTTAAGGCCGCGATAATATAAACTGTGGCGAACGAAAATATACAATGTATCTTAATTAACACAATAATAGACGTAATACTGCGAGTTTCGTTTTCGTATGTTTATCCAATGCAATGGAAGTCTCAGATAAACAATGGCACAATACACTTCACGATCTACGCTTGGTGTCATAATCTGCCTTTATTATTATATGAGTTTTTGTGTTTGTCTGCTTTTAAGCCTGAGAGGTACATTAACTGCATATCAAATACTACCATTACCTAATTAATTTCACACCGTTCACATTATTTTTTGCTCTACTGTTATGTCTTAATTTAAATACTGTAACTGTTATATATGTTACAGTTGCAGTATTTATATTATGTAGTATGTATACTGAGTGACGATATACGCAAAGTGACTGGCAGTGGTTGGATGCGAAGAGCTGAAGATCGAGCTCAGTGGCGTGCCATTGGAGAGGCCTACGTCCAGCAGTAGACGGGAATAGGCTGATGATGATGGTGATGATATAGCTATGATTTCTGTGAAATTTACACGATCCTTATTTATATCAATATCAACGAAAACATTTAAAACTAGGGCCACAGTTTAAACAGATATAAAGAAAGTGACGGTATTAATTCAAAAAAACTTTGTCTTCGTGCCATGTCCACTATTTTATCAAGTCTATGGTTTCAATATTACTCTCTGGTATTGCTGCTCCACCTTTCTTTGTTTTGCTATTGAGAGGGTTTCAGTATTATTGTAACGATGCCAAAAGCTGAGTAAATAAAATCATAACTTGGATCTTGGCGTGCGCTTTCAAAACACCTCCGAAAGATAAATAAGCTGCTTAGCTGGATATTTTAAATTTAGAGGAGGAAATAAAATGACAAAACATTCTCCAACGATTATCGGGAAAGGTGAACAATAACAAGCTCTCACGATAACAGTTTCCAGTGTCAAACTTGCAAGGAATTTGCACGGTATGTTTATCTAAGATTTTGTTTTTCGTCCATCAGTATGCAGAAATTTAAGATCAAAAAGACAATATTTTACACGCGTATTGATTATGGGTGGATTAGGACAAGACCTCAACTTTCTTGGAATAAATCTATAATGTTGGTCCAATGGTTAATGGATCAGGCTACTGAGTGGCGGTCGTGATTTCAATTTCCAACCAAGACAAATATTTGTGTGACGACCATAAATATTTATTCCGTGTTTGAATGAGAAAATCCAATCTCAATTTATAACTAGCTTATGGTTCAAAATAAAAACTACATATACACATATAAATAGCATAGTAATTTCTGAGTATTTTATAAAAAACCAGTTGCGTATCTTGTTTATAAAACCCACAAATATCCGAGAACATGTACACATATAATATGATAACATCGTGTAACGAACAAAAGTATTCCGTTTTATAAATCGGATGTCAGTTTCCTGGAGATCACGTGAACTAAACTGCTAAAGCAAACAAAAACAATGTTCAATTCGGATATATCCATCGTATTGATAAAACTCAAACAGATGTATTGACAAAACTGAAATTCAAAGGGAAAATGTTCCCCAATCAATCACAATCAACTGTTTTGACTATAACTATATTAGTGATGTTTACTGATGAATAACATTCGGTTGCGATACCCGCTATTTTTGTATTATCCGCTTTATTCACATTCAACGCAGTTTTGCTAAATATAGAATATGTTTGATAATATTGTTGCTTGTTTTTAATTTGAAATATACTCATAATAATAAAGCCTTTCCCTTGATAAGCGTGATTATAATTAAATTTATTATTAAATCGATATTTACTAACATTGGAACAGTTATACACTCATCACCATCATTGCCATTAACGTCAACTTCATCGTAGACGTCACCAGCATTATGATCATCTTTTTCTTCACTGTCTCCACAATCATTATCCTCCCAGTCCACTGTTGGACATTGGCGTGCCTATTCAGCGCCTTCACACCCTGTCCTTAGGTTGCCGCTAAGGTAGCATGTACTGGAATCTTTTAAAGCTAACATTACTTATGTACCTAACTGCCTCGTTGGTCGTGTTTGTTGCAAGTGCAACTGCCGTTCGGGAGGTCCCGGGTTTGATTCCTGGGTCGAACACTACAAAATTTTCTAATTTAGATTTTCTAGTAGTGATTCGGACTCTGGATCTGTGCCCGATGTATGGCAATAAGCTTACCACCTATTCCATAGTGGGACGTAAACGTAAATGGTGAAACGTGGGAGTGTTCTGCACTCCTCTACCTATCTCTTCGGAGATTACAGGCGTGAAGTTACGTTATTACTTATGTACCTAATTGTTCAGTCATATCATTCATGCAATTTCCAATGACGGATTGTATTAATAGTGTCGACCGGCGTTCGAACTGTTGTTATAACAGTGGAGTTTGTTTATCTATTAATATATTTATTAGTTTCCTTACGTTTTGATCTATTTTGACCATACGCTTCAATCGTAAAATTCCTGAAATTCAAAATTTGGACGAACAATAAACTGTAAAATAATTGAAATTATCGGACAATGAAAACGTTTTTTGATGGTATGGAGTTAATTTATTTTAAACCTTTATTGTAAAATTTGTAACTATGAAACTCACTTTTTGTGTTATCAAAAATATCAAATATAATGTTAAATAGGGTTTTGAAAAATTGTTATTGTCATTATTTTGTCAATACGGGTCTATAAAAGTTACATTAAAAACTTATTTATGTCTAAAAATTAGGCTTTATAATCTAACAATTACGTGTAATATTTAAATTAATAGAAAACATTTAAATTTCCAATTACAAAATCGTTAAAAGTTGCCATGTTTTGGTAGCTTCAGTTAATTGAAAGTCCTTGCGGCGCGGTCGCACGTAAAGGATGTCGTACTCGCGTTGAGAAAAATAATCTTTTATTTCCGGTCTACTTAATACGTTATCTATACCGTTTATTTTATCTATAATTAGCTTTCTCGTTAAGTTTAATGGTTTGAAGAACTTGTGTCAGTATATTTCGATATTTTTGTACTTTTTTTTTACGGGCAATTCAAATTCAAAACCTCTATATAATTTCAACTTACACTTACGTTCAAAAATACGAAATGTTCTATCTACTAAGCTGACTACCAAACTTCGCTAATCGGGAAAGCACTCAAAGAGGAAAGAAGAAGGTAAAACATTATTCGAAACACAAAGCTACTCCTTCCTCACTTCCTCACGGAACGCAACAAACATTCTGACGATAAAAAGAACGCCATATTCCAGAACGTTCGCTAATTAGAACGCAGTTATCTGCCGCGGCGGCGCGAACAGCGAGCATACTTTACAAATGAAATCTTTTATTTTACTCCTGAACTGTTATTCAGGGGAGTGAAAATAAAAGATTTCTGTTGCTGATGTTTCAGCCTCAAGCAATTTATCTTTCCTTTACAAACTCTTTTAGAAATATGCACATAACAGTAAATTGTTAACATTATTCCGTTTGATTTTCGTAAAAGGATGTTATTGTTACTTTAATTTTGAATTCGTATTTTATCGTACGTCGTTCTGTGCCTTGTTCTGCATATTCTCTGTATGGGTGGTTGTATTTACGTAGTACTATTTTCACATCGTCGTGTTAAGTGTAAAGGAGGCAACTAAATATTCTTCTTAAAATATTTGTCCAGTTAATTTACACATGTATATATGTGTTTATACAAATATAGTTTTTTGATGTTATACAATATACTTATATTCATATACATATTTGTGTTATATTCATATATTTTTGTTGTATTCATATATTTTTGTTATATTCACATATTTTTGTTATATTCACATATTTTTGTTATATTCACATATTTTTGTTATATACATATATTTTTTATAATTTTCTCTGTCTCTGTTTATATTTGTTTAATTTTCGTAAAATGTTTATTTGAGTTTGCGATTTAATTAAACAGAAGTGATCTGTACCTTCTTTTTAATGTAAGTTGCTTCGTTTTGAAGTACATAAGTCTTTTCTTTAATCAAGTATTTCTTTTAGCCCGAGTTGCTGGAATGTTGAAGTAGAAGAACTTTCCAAAAGTAAAATCACGCTTGTAATCTCCGAAGAGGTAGACAGAGGGATGTGGTACACTCCAACGTTTTAGCATTTACGGTTACGTCCCACAATGGAATATGTAGTCACTGTAGTGAATCTATTACCATACCAATAGTACTCGACACGGAATTTGAACCTAAGACCCCTCGATCCCCAGGCATAGTCTAATTTTTAATGTCGTTAACTTTTTTTTTAATTATGATAAATTCGTTTTTACTCGCGTCTTAAGTATATTTTAAGTTACTTCTTAGTATATTATGGTCAGACTGTTGAGTGGAAGCTATGTGTCTGATAGACGATTTCCATTCGATGTGACTAATAAAAACTTCTGCGAAAACACTAACGGTTGCTTTCAGTAATTCTGTATAAAGCTTGTAGTAGCCATATAAGTACAACACGATAATTATGATAAGAATTTTGAGGGTGTCGAAGCAGATGTATTTAATAGACATGTATAGTTTATGTTGGATATAAAATGAAATCTATTGACTGTAGTAACCATGACATAAGTAGAATAACATAGACGGAAAACATCCTGAAACAACCTGCACACCTTAGAGACCTCCATAATATTCTCTAATGGAATTAAATTTCGATAACCCTCATTCCTTCAACTTGGTAAATCCTCTCTTAACTCCCCTTATTCTGAGAGAAGACCACTGTCCAATAGTGGAACGATAAAAGGCCCGATGATGGTGATGATATAAAATAAAAATACAATGTAATTTATTTTTCTGATTGTCAAAGCCATCAAAGCGATTCTGTTGAACACAATGAAACTGAAATCCCGGGGAACATTTACATATGGCAACATTTTCCAGGAACTGAAACGTTATTTTACCGGCAAACTGCACTTTGGGTCATGAAATATTCATGTTGTTTATTAAATTCTGTTTAATTTTCGTAACGATGTAATTCTTTTAAGCGCCATTTTTTTAACACTGACACGTTTTACCTATGTATGTAAATGACGCTCGGCATTAAAAGGTACATAATATATCTTCAAGTAAATCGATTTTGTGGTAGTTCGGCAAGTTGGAAAGACAAACTTCTTTTGGTTCTCGTGTTACAAAGCAATATTCGAAGGATATAAAAGTTAGTTTAAAACTAATACTCGATTTCGTAAAAGTCCCGCTCAGGAAAGTATGAAGCAAAGTATTCACTTACAGCATTTGTTATCTTCAATCCAATCAACATGTGACATATATAATAATTAGACTACATATATATACTTGTAGACTTGGGGTGCCTCTTCCAGATCCATCACTCTTTCCATACATGCATGTTGGTTTCAGAGACTTGTAACTCCACCAATCAGACTTCGACCTATTTGGTCAACATAGGTGATATAGACTATTTCGATATAATATATTACATTTTAATTTAATATGTAATCCTAATCGGGGTTGTATGCACCCTTATTCTAAGGGTTGTTACTTTATATATAGGAAACGATACTTAACCATATTCCGTTCACAATACAGCTTAAAAGTGGAATGAGATTACAAATAAAAGTATTAGGAAATACTAATTATCTAGTTTGAAATCTCTAGTAGTGGGTGAGATTCTGGATTTGTACCCGGTGCATGACAATAATCTCACCACCTATTTATTCAGTAGGGAAACGTCAAAAT
>DWDT01003029.1:0-12851 GCA_018245595.1 Microceris scylla | reverse complement strand
AAACGCACTTTTGTAAAGAGGTGCGCGCCGTGGATTTGAACCCGGCACCCCCGGAGTGAGGGGCTGAATTCTTAACCTCTAGGCTATTACTGATGGGTACTAAAAAGATTGTACATATACCTAATGTTCATACCGACTTCCGAACTGTTTACTATCTAGTTTATGCATGTACTTGTTAAAATACAAAACCAGACGGCAAAACTCAAACTTGCGCACCGAGTGTACTTCATTTCATATTCAGTTTAGTAGTTGAGCTTTACGTCGAAGCCAGGCCCTGGTTGCGAGTGTGTGAAAATACTTACAGCGATGGCCGCAACGATAGATGGTTGTAACTGACACATACTTTTCCAATTTTTGATAGCACTCGCCCAATGTAACAACTGTACATAGTTGAATGTGATCTCTCAGTTAAATTATTCTTAAGACTAAAAAATTACTGAGGCCAAAAAGTAACAATAGTTACTCGTATATTTCAGTCCACGGCAATCGAGGTACTCGTATGTTCCTGGCTCTTATCAGTCATGTTAGAAACTTGAATACAATAAAGGAAAATGCTATTCATAAGCTACGTATCTGCACCCTGGATCTCGGCGAGACTTCGGAAGTAAAATATTCAAGACGGCCGTCCTCTTTTGTGTTCCATATACATTGATATGCAATGCAAACATATGAATAGCATTGGAATAAAATTGTATTCTGTTTCTGTCGTAACTGTATCTCTCAATAGGAATGTCGTTCCAGAAACAGATAAGCAGCTCCTGATATTAAGATAACCTGTGCACGTCACCTCCCTACTTCTCTCCACCGTCTCTATGTGTGCGCTACCATTTATCATGTATTTTTCTATCAGGTTCATAATTGTATAAATTCGAAACAAATACTTAAATTTTTATCCAAATCGCACATAAAAATAAACAACCAGTTCTGTCGGATACAATAGAGAGAAATTAAAATTTCAATTTTACCATTTTTCATGGAAAACAATTGTATCCATCTATTTAGTGCACGGTAGGGCGAGCTTCATAGTTAATGGATGGCACAGTTATGGACGCTATTTTTGCACGAAGCTATTGAACAAAACAGAATACACAAACATGAACCAAAAATAATAAAATGCGCATAAGTCATAAATACAGCGAGTCCATACTAGTTTATTAATGGTACATTCGCTAATGTTATTTTTTGTATGAAAATAATTTGTTAAATTCAGTAGGTATATTGCAATAACACAAAGCGAAATATTATTTAATCTCGTTAACATCCCTCGGACCGATTTCAATCACTTACCCCAATGTTTTATGTATTTTCAGTATCAGCCGTGTTAGCTAAAATATTGTTTCAGCTACATTTTCTGTTCAGACTCGGTAAACATAAAATATAAAAGTCTGGATTTACACGGCCAAGCAAATATTCTGAAATCATTTTGCAGACACTTTTACGTTAAGAAACTACTTGGTGAAACAATAATTTTTGAATATATGTATATTTCTTCTGCTTTACGCTTCCTTCTGAAAATATATTGCTCAAATTGGAAACAAAGAAAGGACAGAAAATATATAACATAGCAAAATAAATAAATATATTGAGTCAGTATTTCTCTTTAAAGGTTGTTGGGAGGTTAGTGAATACAAAATGATTAACATAGTGAACTAATCATACCATGCCTCAATAACGTGAAGGAGTTTCAGCAGTTTAATCCTTCCTTCAACCACAAAGCTACAGAAGACTTCGAGGATATGAGAGCTAGCTCAAGTCCTCTCTCTCATGTAATTTGTAATACGAATCCTTTATAACCTCACTTCCACCGAATTCTAACGGCATCAAAGAGATTTGGTACATTCTTCACGAGTCTCCTGAACCATAGATATATATCACACTAAGACGAAACTCCATTGCAATGTTCAGAGGAAATGCTCTGGTCTATAGTACAAATTCTCTGCTACACATTGGACATAAGTAATTAAAGATATAAAGAAAAATCGCTCAAATATTTTAAGGAAATGGGTAGCCTTTTTAAAAAAGCAATAAAAATAAATGGCTATAATTAATGAGAAGGCAGTCCTTTCTTATGTTAAATATCTGCGTGTCACAGTAACAAGTCAAGTTACACATGTCAGAGAGGGGCTCAGGTGGGCGCCATCTTGTCTCATTTGTCACACGACCCTTCCGAACCGAATACCGTATTAAAATGTAGCTCTTAGAGCTTCGGGAATTGTCATGTAAAATGTAAACTTCCATTATGGTAAAAATGTATTATTCATAACGCACGCGATAATCTATAACATTTAATAAAGTGTAAAATCATTACACAAGCTAAACATTACTACTGGTATAATCAATACTTGTAGCACAATATTATTCACTGCTTATTGTGTAGGCATTTTGTCACAGAATCAACAGAGATTTTTAGCAGGAAGTGACACACGAGTCGCAGCGGTGACGACTGCACCGCGGCAGTTTTTGTCGCAGCTTCCGTACCGTAGATTCTCATGCCATAACTTTGTTTCATCGATATTAAATAACGATCGCCTTGCAAGCGATGACGTCGATTTAAACTTTTATATTTTGCTTTCAATCCGCGATCACACATACCAGACTACAGATACTCGTCATCACGGACTGAAACATTAACATTACTCGAACGGCAATGTTCGCTTGCTACAAACGCAAATACTTCTTATCATCTGATGGTAAAAGAATGCCGTGATCAGAGAATAAAGCTCGTAAGAATACAACGAGGATAATATGAATTCAGTAAACAGAATATATGTGTAGAATGATAAAACTTATTATTTTTTTCAATGGTGAAGGAAAACGTCGCAAGTAAAACTACACTCCTTAAAATTCTCCAAGGTATTTACTATATATGTGAAGTCTGCCAACCCGCTCTTGATGAGCATGACAGATGCTTTAACCACTTCCATATTGGATGGACTGATGGATTGAATCGTCCCACGCTGCGACGCAAATTTCCATATTGAGAAAATACCCGTGTCCAACAGTACATTGGAAAAACCACAATGAAGACCGAAAAATGTCTCGTCTATTTCGGGATATTTGGAACTCGCGTTCAAGAAGCGAACATCGCCGATAGTCGGACCCTCAAGATAACGTGAAGTACAAACGGTTGAAAATGTCCAATAGTTAAATGTTGACAAATAGCGGGTGAAACGCTTGTGACTAATCGATTGTCGCGCGAAGTAATGCTCGTTGGTCGTTGTCGTTCGGCCGCTTTCTTTTCCTAACTGTACTTTAAACGTCACGTTCTCGATTTCAGAATTTAATGTTAACGTCGTCGTAACTTAAATTTTATGATAGTTCGTACGAGGAATATCGTTCTTAACTTTAAATTTCTACAAGTAGTTCCATCCAAACAAAACCTGATCATGTTAGCACTAAAAATAGGAGCTGTAGAGCGGCTGAGCTTAGAACGTGCGGCAGCAGTGTGGCGTGGACTCTCGGCCCCATTAGTACGATTATAACCAATGTAATACATTATTACACAAGCAAAGTTAAATAGACTTGTTTAATTGGTGAATAATTGAATATAATTTTTTTAAGTTACTATGACCGTAGAAATTAACCTTTCACGGTCCAGTAACGGCGAACTGGTGTGAAATTATAGCCAGTGAAGTAAACATTGTTTAAGCTCAGAATCGATTTGTAGAAAATTGGAAGTGAAAAGGCTTACAAATTCGGTTATCCTTTTGGAGAAAAAGTTAGACGTGCGTAAACAAAAAATATTGTTTAACGTAAAAAATATCCGTGGTAAATAAAATTACATTTTCCTAATAAGCGTTCCTCACGCAGGAATTTTCCTTTATCGGGTCTAATAATTTTGTTCAGTAAAAATATATGAAATTTTTCCATGTCGATAAATTATCATAAATTACTTCTGGTTTGTGCAAATGGTGGGACCCTCAGTCCAAGGTTCAGTTATGTAAGCAGCAAAGTTTCAAATATCGCTGCCATGTTGTAATTGCTCATGTTCTTCTTTGATTCTTTTAATAAAATAAACGTAATAAGAATAATAATAACTGCCATTTACATTTTTAAGACAGTTTCAAAATTAAAACCTATACGTTGACGCGTGCTCTCTGTTTGTAATTCGCTCTTCTTCTTTCTGATGATCTCCATATCTAATCTCAATATTCACATTAACACGAAAATATGTAGGAGCACATTTAACTACTACAAGTGAAGCTTGCATCAAAATTCCGAGCGAAACAAATTTTACTCACAGCCGCTAGCGCGATGTAACATTTCATACAAATCCAATATTTCGAGGGAGAAAATCCTCCGCACCCGCGCACCTTCATTGAGCGCGAACGTGGTAAATAATGAGCGGCGTCTAATTTGAGGACATGGTCTGGTTACGGCTTGAAGAGTACGCGCACATCACAAGGAACGATATCATTAACGAAGCTTCTCTAACGAAATCCTATACAGATACTAAATATCGACTCGTTGACATGCTGCTGATTTGTCCTGTAGGTAGATCTCAGCGCTTGGTGCGGACACTGATATCCGATAAAATTGCGGGCAGTACAAAAGTAACTACATGATTTATACTTTTTTGTACCGCCATAACAAGGGGAAACAATAGACATATATGTAAAGTCTATATGCTTCAATCTGATCAGCAAAAAGCAGCTCCGGGGTCATCATAGCACGGTATGAAGGTAACGTAGGTTACTTACAAATACATACATTACACTGAATGACGATGGGATTTGTTATTTCCTATTATTGTAAATGTTTTGTTAAGCGAATATTTTATAAATGAATTTAATGGATATAAGATTGGATCGGATTAACGTAAGTAGCTTATGATACATTGTGATAGGAATCCTATTCAAAATGTATGGCATTATGCAAACTAATCGAATCTCGCCGTTCAAGAGGTTATGTCACTAGCTAAGCTCGAGAATATCCTACATAACATATGTGTGACAAACTTGAAGTAAAACGTTACTCTTGTCATATATTGGCTGGGATACAAAACTTTATATCGACGCATTTCACTTTTGTGAGATAAATTGATAAAACCGAACACCCAGTTCGTCCTTGAGATTGTTTATTTGCCTACCCTCGTTTAACGGCTCGACAAAAAAGCACCTAATCGGCTCTCTTTGTTTCAAGCGCTGGGTTGAAAATCTCAGCAAACTGTAATCGAGAAGTTTGAGAAGCGATCGAGTTTCCTTTATTGGCGCTGGGCTCGAGTGGAGTGACGCAGAAGGGATGTTGGTTCAACGGCGTGATAAATGTACCTGAAAAGAGAAGAAAACAGTATTTAATTGCCATTCAGATATGTTGACATATGAGTAATGTTAAAGTTCATGTATATTCCAGTCTATAATTTCATAAACATCTTTTTATATTATAATTTCAATGGGAAGACGTGAGCGCTAGGATTTGAATATATGGTGACTGGAATGGAAGATTGATTTCTAAGCCATTAGGCTATCACTGTTATCGCCTTAACCCTCTTCATTCTGAGAGGAGATACTTGACCAAACGTGGAACAATAAAAGGCTTGATGTTGATGACCATTACCTACCAGTAAAGTATTAAATATCCTTTTAGTAAACTTGGTCAAATTCAGTATAGAGCACTGAATATAATATGGATCATTGGCCTTACGTAATCTTTCTATTTACCGACATTAGTGCGAAGTTCTTAAACAATCTATTGACACGAATGCCGGCCATCTGTAGGTACCAATGTATTATATACTACAACTAGTTATTGAAATACTAATCGGTATTAAATACCCGACTTCTATTCATTTAGTAATAATATGAAGGTCGTCCAGGGCAACTTGGAGCCTTTGTACATGTGTGTTATTGCTCTGTTTGTGGGGTCTAAGGTATTCTGTAATCTCAATTTCATAGCTTGGGGACGCAAGCAGCTCAATATAAACCACAGACCGCTCTATTTATCCTCAATATAATAAAACATTGAAATCTATCGTTAATGCACTAATCAAGCCATATGTTAATGTTCTCCGCACAACTCCTGTCCACACGCCTGGCTGGTGCACTTGTACGGTTCCAGCGCCTTATGCAAATCACTGCACCGAACAGTGCTTTATTAAATCACCGGCGACACGTCTACGTTCTGTCGATACGGAGATGTGATGTTACCAGCATCCTCACTGGATCCTAACTCATTTAATACTTGCAGGTATTTTAAATGCTCTGAATGCTGATGGATGCGAATTCTGACAGAGACCAAGACTAACCTATCTTAAACAAATAGATGAAATTCTGACCGATGGGCGAGTACGAGTGTTCGAAGTCGTCGCACGTCTACGAAGATAATGATTGATGTGGAAGAAGTGTGACAGCTCATAAGTATAAAGATATTTGTCGCCCGGTGCTATTTGGCTATCCCGTAAGTGACATGATGTGAGGATATAGTGTATGTATCTTAAAATATTATGAATACGTAAGTTAACGTTATTATACTTTAAATAAGTGCCTGAAGTAGAGTTCCTGCTGTCAGCTACAACTACCTCTGAACATACAGTGGGCGGCCCCGCGTGTCGCTGACGTCCTGCAGATTGGAGCCGTATAATCTGTCCATGCACCTGCACTGGGACCGCGTTCGTTTCCGCAGTCTTATGCAAACACCTCTACATCGCTGTATTAAATCACGACCGTCTCTACAATGGCTGTTCTAACTAAATGGGAGACTAACAGCATACCGACATGCAGAGAGGCTAGCTTAATTAATTTGTGCTTAGTTCGTTACGTCACTCAAGCTGTTTAAGTCACTGCTTGTAACTATGGCTTACAGTATGTGTAGTAAAGACATTCATTCGTTATCTCAAACTGTACTGGATCAACATGAACCCTCTTACTTTATTGTAAATGCGAATTCTAATAATAAAAATCTAATATTAATCTAATGAAAATTTAATGTTATTTAATAATTAGTAATTACATGTAATAACGATATAAGGATTTAATGTAATTTAATAATTACATGGGAATTAACTAGTAAATTAAAGTTAGCATGGAAGACCAAACAAATCTGTTTATGTTTACTATGCGTCTACTTATTATGGCGAGGCGGCGGCGAAATGAAAATCAAGTGTCCTAAAAATCTAAAAATAATGCCTAAAGCTAGTACGAAATAAGTTTTAAAGCAATCGTTGTAGTGATAGAAGTGCTGAGTAGCCCGTTTTGGTGTTAAAGTATATAAAAATACAATATGTTAGTCTGTTGTGTGTGAGTCAGACAGCAAGCTCTTCCCAGTATCTAGAACTAGCGCCGTCGCTACAAAGGCTCCTTGATTAAATCACATGATAATTAGGGTTCGTCAATCCCAGCGCACGCCTTGCTTATATATTACATTCATTACGTTAGAACTAAGCAATATTGATTACAAGAGTACACAGAAATATAATGGTTTCCGTCTATGAATCCGAATAAGATATTACAGGTTTTACGATTATTCAATCCTCTTCAACCACATATAAATTATTTTCGCTGAATGACACTGAAAACTAATTAACTAAGTTACATATGCATCAAAGTTTGTTTAAAATAACTTGCCTTTTTGGTGTGTGATAATTACAACAGTAGCTTAGCAAAGAAAAACAACCATATAGTTGATAGTAGATATGAGGTTTTCACCTATTATTAGAAATATCAAGCTCTCATATGGGGGGAAGCACTAAACAATCAAGAAGCCAATATGGCTATTTATTACAAGAACCCACAAAGGCGGGCGGGCGAGCAACCCTTTGTTAATTTATCTGAAGTACACACTTCCATCCCTCTGTGCACGAAGCAATTTGCGGAACGAATATTAGCATCATAACAAATAATCGATATTCAATTATTTGCATAAACCGCTCCGGCCGCTCGAGACGGCCCGCGTCGGGAAAGGGCGAGTAAATTCTGGTCGGAGACGGTTAGAGAGAAGTTAGCATACAACTTTAGCCGTTTCGTATCGACATTATTAAAAAAAAATTTGCCGTGAAAAATCATTTCAGTACAAGTTCATAAAACGAACACTACCAAATTCTATACAACTTAGGGTTCGTGCGGTTCAAGAGCTTAAGTTTAAACGCAAAAAGGCATTAAAAACGAAGTGGTCACCGGATATCCGCCACCATATTTTCACATTAACGCTAAAACCAGATTTCGCAAGCCGCCTATCAGCGGAAGAGGAGCAGAATCTCAATTAAGCGTGCTGCACGTTTCGCCAAATAAATTCTAATAAAGTTAATTAAGCCGTACAACGACATTATCGCTGTCAAATTTTTACCTCTCGAAATTAAAACAAAAAAGGCGGCCTTCGAAACGTCCGCAAAAAGGGGAGACAAAGTTCGAATCTACGTGACCGTGGGCTTCTCTATGCCAGGCCGTGCTGCTGTCTGCAGGCACGGCGACGAACGAAACGTAAATTTATTCCCGACAAATGCAATTTATAAAGGTTCTAGACATAGCCGGCAGATTTAATAAAACTACAAATGCAAATGCCGCGAATAGTAAATTTAATATAGTGATTCCAGATGTCTTGTTTCGTGGAACATGGGACACGTTTTAATAAATGCCTCAGTCACTTCGGAAGCTGTACAATTTGTCGATGGGTAGACATTGAACCGACAATAGGTATTATAGAAAAAATTTAAAAATTATACTTTTAAAATAACGGTAGAATGCAAATCCGATTTTGGATTACAGTTAAATAGTGACTAGTATTACTTTTAAACATTAAGCTTTGGATTCTGTCATAAGCAAGCAACAAATTTAATTAAATTTACTTTTGAAATTGTTACTGGTTTCCGTAACGTCGATAATGTTTATTATTTTCTGTGAACCAAATAACGTTTTTTATAACAATAAACTCACTGCGACAAGATGACATGAAGATGAATGCTGTGTAGCAGATATAGAACCGAATGATCCTTTGTCGGCTTACATGGGAACAAAAATTTAGACACTTGTATGAAAATATGTATTTCGTATACCTACAGTATTAATTACTAACACAATGTATGGATGCATCTATTCATTTTATTTTTAACTTATAAATGTTATAACCATAATTTCTATCAATCAGGTATATATGTCCTATCTATCTATCAATCAGCTATATACACCTACATAATATATCATATGTCCACGGCTATAAACATAATATACATATGTATGTATAAGCAGAGGCGATCGCGAAACCTTTCTTGTGGGTATATCTTAAGAATATTTCCTAGATCTTTGTATTAGAAATCAATAAGTGGATGTACTGTGGCTTATATACGAGTATTGGGATACGTTCAGACTTATTGGGCCGCTAAAAAAGCGTAAAGAAGGTAATCCTATACGTATTCAATAAGGTTTCCGATATAAAAAGCGTTACGACAAGTATTTAATTTCTTCGCCGTGATAATTTTCGGTGAGCATCTGTGTAAAGAAAGAGAAGGAATCGCTTCCATGATATCCGATGTCGCCAGGGGTGAACGAGACAGAGAGCAGGGGTAAGTTAATCCTTCGTTAACGGTAACCTCTGCACCTGCGCGTCCGTCCGCCGGGAAATATCGCTCGTAAACATGAAACAACATGTTGAGCTGAGGGCTCGCGTTTATGGCAACATTAAAATAAAATCATTACTGTTATGTACCTTTGCAAATATTGCAACTTCGTACGTCTTCATAGACGCACCAAAGTTGTTCGCAAAAGACAAAGACCCTTTTATATCTGCACAGCTGCTTTTATATACTTTACAACTGAGCTATAAGTAATCGAGATGCACTCAAAATGTTCCAAGATCTTATTATGAAAGGAGATGTTTTAGTTGTCAACAACTAAATAACACACTAGAGTAGATAGTAACATCGTAACAAAAGAGGCTCATACATATGTATATGATAAAAATAGTATTGACAACACTTAGGAAGATTAAGTAGATGATATCCTGACAATGATATTGAATGTACAAACCACAATGAGTTATCTCGTGTTACCTCGCAGCAGCAGGCCGCGACCTTCCACGAGATGGGTCACAGATAGTTTACATGTACATTTGAACACAAGGAAAACGTAGTTGCTCTTGTAACACTTTGGCTACCAGAGAATCGATACTACCGACATGCGAGTTAGTTATGCTATAAATCCTATACACATCACATTTGATACTAATTGCAGAGCGTTCTTAAGGTTCTGTTCGCGATAGCTTCGTGATGCCCAGGAGCCGTGTTGTGTCCGCTGCCTGCTCGCTTGTAACTCTCTTCAAATAAAAAGGAAAAGAAATAAAGCTAAGTAAAATATATGCTGCAAGAGTCACAAAGCCTCTGTAACATGCTCCAATAAAATAACCACTTCTTACATAACAATGGTGAGACCGCAAAATGTTTCCGTAGGAGGCACTTCTTTTGAACATTGCGGTAAAATATTTTTTCGCAATATAGTAGCGTAAATGAAGGTAAAGCCTTTCCAAAGTCCAAAACTCGATCCATTTTAATTAAGAATTACTGTGAGTTTATTTTGACGGCACGCGATGACAGTCGCTCCATTTTTTGCGCTAAAAGTGTAACACTGATGCCTCAGCGCCGCCGATAAGCGATGGAACAGCGATAGACAGATAGTAGTTACAAGATATATTACCATACACATTTACAGAAAAGCTGTTGTTTATTTTTTCAATTAGATACCTTTATATAGTCGTTTGTTTACTTGATGTTTATACGTAAATAAAATAACATTTTAGAACGGTACGCTAGAAACCGGTCATAATTTTCTCACAGTATTGACTTCAACTTCTTCCAAATACTAATACATTCTTAAAAGGCATGAACATCAGTATTATTTTACACGAAATTTTCGACAATTTAAAGTTCTAAATATGTATATTAAAAGGCAAAAAGTAACTTAGGTACTAATCACAGCTCGCTAAGTGTTACAATTATATACTTTTGCTTCTAAAAAAAAACATACGCCGTGCAATATTCATTGTATCAGTTTACAAACTCAAAGTGTACTTGACAATAACTCTAATTTAAAAAAAAAAAACATCACGACCAGAAATAGTTATTTGTCGTGAATGTGACGTGTCCCGTGAGCCGTAAAGTAACTCAGCAAACAATGTAGACAAGCGCCTTAAGACGGCCGGCGAGCCGCGCGGCCACGTTCTAATGTTTGCGTTCAGCCCCGAAACATAATATCATAATAGAGGAGCTTCACTTATATAATGACAGAAAAAAGTTTGTAAACTCCTTACAGTTAATATCTCTCATAAATTATTGTTTAAAAAGATGAAACATTAAATCAGCGGAAATAAAACCCAGCAGTCACTTTATATTGTTATAACGTCGGTATAAATTGTATCTTTCATAGCTATTTATACATAATGCGACAACTAAACTGAAAATCAAACTTTCGTAGCAGGCTTACTACAATAATATCACCATTATTAATATATTCCATTGTGAAGAACTCGTCGTTGCGACATTGTACTCGTACGCGTGTTGCACATATTATGTTACAAAAATTTACGCAGCAGAATTTAAGGAAGTAAAATTATATTTAAAAACGTACTTATAATATACAATTCTAAGTACTTACAGAAGTTGATACTTCAAGAATAGGTACATCGGACAAGGCGTGGGGAGCGGAAACAAGAGAAGTAACATTATAAAAGCCTTGAGCGAATAAGGTTATGCAAAAATGTATTTTGCGATGTGGAGCACGTAACTCGAATCTGCAGTTCTTTTGAACATTGTAACTTTTGTGAGATAGCGCAAGTCGCGCGGGGCCGCGGCGGACTTCGCAAACCCCATTGTTGTTATTATTTGCTATAGAAGCGTTTTCGTTAGAGGATTTTTATACTGGTGAAGAGTAACTGGCGTTGCATTTTTATTATCATGCTTGAAGTTGGTCGAACAACTTAGTTTGTTCACCACTATGGTCATCATAATCATAGACCTGACTCAGTTCACCGCTAGACATGGGCCTCCCTTAATGCGCTCGGCCTGCCACGTTCAGTTTGTTCTACAGTACTCAATAAACATTAATTGTATAGTCACTTCGAACGACGAAAATGTAAATGGATACTAGTCACAAATGATTGCCCAGATAAGGTCTGAGAGCGTCCAGCATGGACATACCTACTTCACAAATCTATTACAAACTCTTCACGGATGTAGCTCTCGAGCGCTCCTCTCATATGTTTTTTCTACTAATCTTTTGTCTTCCACAAATACAATCGCTGTACAGTTATCATTTATCCGACCGCGATCTGAAGTTAAAGTTTTCATTCTTATTATTTTACCTGAAAGTTTCAGATACGTTGCGGAATACACAAGTTCTGCTAAGAATAATTTTTGCAATGTTTGCTGGAGATTTTAGTATAATTGAAAAGGTTAACCGACTTCAGCAAACTGCATTTCTTAGTTTCGAAATTTCTAGCGGAACAATGTCAGGAATACATTTCGGTAGCAAGTCACCGTCATGCCTCTGGCCACCGCTCTTTTGGTGCGATTCTTGAAAATTTCTCACTATTGTCCTACTCCGACATGGATTAATAGAAATGCAACACAAAATGGCGTCAACGTAATTTGTCATCATTTAAAGATATCTTAATATGTTTATACGTGTAAATGGATTATATTTTTCTTATTGTTGTAAACGTAACATCACGCCTGTAATCCCCGAAGGGGTAGGCAGAGGAGTGTAGTACACCGCCACGTCTCACCAGAATGGACTAGATGGTGAGCCTATTGCCATACAACGGGCACATATCTAAATTCCGAGTCACTACTAGAAATTCTAAATTAGAAAAATCCAATAGTACCCGACCTGGGATTTGAGCCCAGGACCTCTCGATCGGCAGTCGCGCTT
>DWDT01003028.1:0-12856 GCA_018245595.1 Microceris scylla | reverse complement strand
GGTTGGTTGGATGAGTGGTTGGTTGGATGAGTGGTTGGTTGGATGAGTGGTTGGTTGGATGAGTGGTTGGTTGGATGGTTGGATGATTGGATGGGTTGATATTATCTATTGTTCTTAAGGTATACAATAAAATAATATCTGAAATAATTCCTTCAATATGGCATCCAATGCGGATGTAATTTATACACTATAGTAACCTTCACAGTAAGCCTTAAACCTTTAAAGTGTAAGAAGCGGTTTACCGCAATAATCCAACGCGACGCTGCGAGTACGGTTGCACAACATCTTGGTCTATCTTCTTGACCTTTGTAAAGGCTTCCGATTACATATTAATATAATATATAATATAATACATATACAGTACCCTAATCAACTTGGGCCGGATCTGGTGAAGAATTATTGGGGTTTTTAATTTGAACGTATCTTCACGGCTGTAATCTCCGAAGAGGTAGGCAGAGGAATGCAGAACACTCCGTTTCACCGGTTACCTTTACGTCCCACTATGGAATAGGTGGTGAGATCCAGATTCCGAACCACTACTAGCAAATCTAAACAAGAAAATTTTGTAGTGTTCGATCCGGGAATCGAACTCGGGATCTCCCGATCGGCGGTCGCGCTTGCAACCAACACGACCAAGGAGGCAGTCAGGTTAATGATAGGTTACCGTTTAGCTGTGAACGTTACTGATGGTGCGCGCAGGTGCGTCCTAAGGAGGAGCGCGCATGCTTATGAAAAGCCTATTCGCCCTTGCTTTAAGGGTCGTTAGGTTACTTCAACAATTTCATGTAGAGGTATTTATAAAGTGGAGGTACCTATACCTACACACATTACATTATATATGCATTACAGATTGAATACATTACGATTGAAGTTTAATACAATTGAATTAGGTACATTTTTATTGGCTTTTATCGATTATAGGGTATGATAAAATTTAATAGATTTTATGTATTACGGTGAGCAATTTTAGAAAGCTAAACAACGTGAATTGTTAAAGTAAATTGTAAAGTTGACTGAAAATCAAAACTGAAATTTTTAAAGCGTCGAAAAAAAAAAGTAAAATTTTATGTAATAAAATTAAATGATAATTATGTGCATCATAATATTCATTCACTCTTTAATATTATTAATATAAAATAAGAACGAAGCACGCTTAGATTGCATAGATGATGAAATGAAGTAATACCAAAAATAGTTGGTTTTTAAAATGGTTAACGTTTGTTGTATATTTTGGATAGTTTTTCCATTCCATATTTTGGATATTTTTTCTATTCCATATTACCTGATCGTTCTAGGCATTACGTCTGTGGTAACAGTTCATAAAACTTCACGACTCTTACAGCATTTAAAACCTTCCTGCCGACAGATTAGCTATTAGAAGAGTTACCTATTCTGTGTTGCCTTTCTGATGTTTATTAAAGCTAGTCAGTGACAGTCTAATAGCTTAGAATCCGGCTTCTCACTCCGGGGATTCTACGTTCAAATCCTGCTATGACTATCGCCTTAACCCTTTTATTCTGAGAGAAGTTCATTGTTCCAACGGTGAAATCATGAAAGGTTCGAGAGAGAAAAAAAACTAGTCAAGATTCAAAGAACTTGGTCCTTTTTTTATAGAATAGGGGGGGCAAACGAGCAAACGGGTCACCTGATGGTAAGTGACTGCCGTCGCCCATGGACACCTGCAACCCAGGGGTGAGCAAGTGCGTTGCCGGCCTTTAAGGAAGGTATACGCTCTTTTCTTGAAGGTTTAGGTTCAGGATATACGTGCATAAACAGAAATACCATTCTTTACCATTCATTACCATTATTTGGGTCCTAGAGATGACGTGTTTGTTATTTTAATTCATTCAAGTTCCCTTGTCAAGGAAAATGAGTGTCCAAGACACGTCCAATAAAACAGCGCGCCCATTCTAAATACTTGATGGAATTTTAATTAACTGCTAACGTCGACGCGTAATTGCTCTAGTGGAACTCTTCGCAGTTTTCTACTATGTATGTATATCTCTATTTAAAAGGCAACACCCTGTAAACTCATCGCATTTTCTACCATCTATGTATATTTCTATTTAAAAAGTAACCCGTATAATTTTCTAGTTTGCATTAATATTCGCTATTAATTTGAAAGTTTTCTGAATCGATTTTATTATAGAATTGTTTGGAACTGCCGATAGACGTAATAAGTTAGATATCTTAAATACTCGATATCTCAGTAAAATGACTAGTCACTATCAAAACAAGAGACAGCTTGAAGTATTATAATACTTTATATTCAAGAATATTATATTTGAAATGACTTTACAAACAACAATATTTCATAACTAGTACCTACTTGTATATTTACAGAATGTATCTCGATTTTCCAGTTTCCAAAATATTCGAGGTGAAATAGAGCTTAATGAAAATATTCATATTCATGGCACATCGCCATTACTGCGGATCGGGCTTCGTGTAATTCAGCTTGACGCATATTATCAAATTTCCCATTATGTTACTTGGAACTTCCCTAATATTCTTCTTTCGACTTTTTTGTTCACGAACTTCACTGGACGTGCGGTTCTGTTTTCGTGTTTATTGATCTGATGTGCATGCTCAAGCTGAAGTGGATCTTATTTCTGATGAAATAGAGTCGATTTTTCAGTTTCATCGCGATCCGGACTCTTGGGTGTCGTTTTTGATACTTACTTCGACTCTTATTAGAGCTACACCTGCATCTTTACAGATAGGCGTATCTGAGATATTTATTTTCTACAACAGAGTACACGCCCGGTTTTCTCTTTCTTATCTTGTTGTAATACATCTGTTAGTATTTACGTCTTTAGTATATCTGTTACATAATTCTCTATTCTTAAAGTTGTTGTTTTATCTTGAACACTATTCTTTATTAATGTTTATCTATAAATATGTTGATTGTTTGAAATAAATTATTTCTGTAGCCACGGTCTCTGTTGTTTGTAACATCTGTTTTTATATATTTTTATAGTAACGGTTCGTAAGATTTGAAAGTAGCATCCATGATTGTTGTGATGTCTTGGGCAGGCCTGTCATTCGTTGAAAGCCAGATTGAGCCGTTGGCGCCTTCCTTGTACATTTTTATAATAGCATCAGCGGCAGACTCTTGCCTGCAAAATGTCGGTTACTTATCACGTATGTGGCTAGCAATTTATAAAGCACGGTGAAAACTAGCAATAAGGAGAAATGCTGATGAAGATGAAAAATACCAATAAATGATTTGCAGATTGGGTTTTTATTTTGTGCTTGGCTGTAGAATATGAATTTAAAAGTAGTAAACGAATAATGACTGATGGAGGGGCAGAAGTCTCCGAATCCATCGTGGATGTAGGAAGAGAATAATGAGTGTAGAAGAAGCATATTAGGTCTGTGTTATCAATAAATTAACATGTTAGAATTAATTAAGAGTCACATGCTAGTTAGCCAAATATGATTGACTCATTTCAATTTTTAAACCATTCTATGCCCATATTTGTGGCAATGTATTCGTATAGATAGAGGTAATCAAATAATACGTAAATGACTTGATAATTTGTAAAATAATTGAGATATTAATAATTAAGATATAGTGATAATACCTATAGATAATAGAAAAAGGATCAAACATAATATGTAGGTACTCACGTCTGAATATACATGGCTGTTGCAGCCAAATGCTCAAGGATTTCTCCAGCTTTAGGGTCCCATGCTTTGCTTTTCATGTCTTTCAATATGTCAGTACCGGTCGGAGCTAGACAGGATATTAGTATTCTCACTCCCGTGGTCGCGTGGATAGGATCGTTCTATAAAGAAATGAAAAATTCCTTATGAAACATTCCAATGCTATTACAGGGAAAATTCATATATTAAAAGTTAATGTATTCGATTTCAATATTGAATTGAATATTGAATGCTGGATACGTTACTTGTGATGGTGTTGGTTCCGGTTTGGTTTCTTTACGTTGTATTTGTTCGCTGATTTTCGATTTTAACTGTGTGGCATTTGTTAGCAAGGCTTTAGGAGCTATTAGCAAATCATAATAATAATCCTTATCAATAGCTTAACGCTCACCGATACACGGAATCACACATTAAGTAATATTTACTCACCTACAGCTACCCATCTACAGGCCTTCGACATAGCTTAACTTGATAAATTGGTTCCAGTGCTAGAGTTATAATAACATTTATGATGATATATCGTATATTTGGAGAGGCTTATGTTCACAAGTACTAATACAGATTGGGGATGATTACGAAGTTACAGTGAAAACTTTGGATAAATTATGATTTTTTTTAGTACAAGACCACAGTTATGTTTAAAGATAATATGATGGAATAATTTGTATCACAACTAAAAAATGTATAAAATTTCATTATTAGATCTAATTTAAAGCGTTAAAGACATTTCGTACCGCTAAACATTTGCTGAAGTGGATAATGGCAGCTTTGGTAGCGCAGTAAATTGGCACGAAGGGAAGCCTCAGAAGTGCGCCAGTGGACGAAATGTTGATAATGGAGCCGCCAGCGCCGCCTTCATCTTTACGCATGTGCTTCACCCCTTTCAGTGTTAACGAGACCAGCCCGCGCTGAAAAAGCGTTTTCAGTCTCTTGTGAAAGAGCCACAGGCTTCTTTAGTTTTTGGAGAAGTTGTATATCTGTGTATACCGTGTTTTATAAACGTCTCTGGGGAATGAAATTCGGTTCTTGCGTGCTTTGCTTGTTTTACGTCATTTAAACTTTGCATTTGCATTGCTTTTTAAATAATATAATTTTAGTAATTATCAAGTGATGATTTGGAAGAGCCGTTATCATTAAATAAATGTGCAATATAATATATAAATATACTTATATATATGGGGATACTAATATTTTTACTATTTTTAAGTACTTCATCGAGTAACTGTTTTGGAAGTTTCAAAAAAGTATGTCTGTCTCTTATGTAAAGTGTGTGAATCTTACCAAATTAACATCAATAGATTTCATCCCCATGGCACCCGCGTCATTCATGATACCGGCGTTGTTGACGATGACATCTATCTGACCATATTTGGCCACAACTTCACTGAATACTTCAGTCACTTGGATTTCGTTACCAATATCACATTGGTAGAATTTTGTCTTCTCAGGATAAGTAATATTTAGATCAGCTGCCTTTTCCAAACCCTGTTCGGCAGCTATGTCCAAAATGATGACTATCTGTATAATAAAATATACATTAGGCAGGCGTGTTTCTGTACTTTTCTCTTTCAACGTGTTCAGTACACAGAAAATTATACAATCATATTTATCTGAGAGATGACATTATGTTAGGAATTGTCATGATATCCATACAAAACGGTGATAACCTTGGTATTATGGAAATTTTTATCTTTTATAATTTCATTCGCAAAATTTCTATTTCGACAATATTTGATTTGAAAATTAAGCTAATACATTTCCCACACTGCATGGTATCCATATACGAAATGTCAGCAAAACAAAAACTAATATATAAACTAATATTTCTAAGGGTCACATTATACAATATTAATAAAGATTTTTCAGTACCCACAGAAGATTTTTCATTTATCTTTCATACCTTTGCTCCTTCCTTGAGAAACCGTTCACTGTAAACTGCTCCGAGACCTGACGCTCCGCCCGTGACCAAGAACGTTTTGTCCTTCGGATCCCAGTGTTCAGCCATTGCTTTTATTAGAGATGATATTAGTTGGTGTCTAACGTGTGCTTCTTAAGTGTACTGAATGCAGACTGTTTTTATCATTGTTGAATTCGCCTCTTTTCACATATCGGCCGTTATCATTGCGAAACCGCTCCACGTTGTTATAGAGAATGACATTTGTGCTTTCTATCAATATCATACGTTTTGAATAACTTATTAATCTTTTAATTGCCAGACACGGATTTATACAAATGTTATCGAAAAAAAATAACGTACACAAACTTAATCGTATTATCGTGTTTATTTTCCACAGGTTTATATATCGTACGATAAACACGTCACGTTTTGTTTAATTTGTTTTTCCACTGCTTTGTATTCTATCCAAAAATATTTGATAAATTAAGACAGAACGCAAATTGCAAAAACGAATTACTTGTTTTGGGTAAGATAAATTAACTAGTTAACAGAATATAACGTACCGACTCCTGAAACGTTTATCATGGAAAACTTCAGCAGCGATGAATATAAATTTGTAGTAGCATTCCCCTGCATAACTGTCGACTAATTCAGCGTAACAATTGCAGAACTGTTAATAAATATCGTGTTATATATTATCTTGTACAGTATGCGGGCTATGGTAAATGGTAATTTCCATACCGAAAAAATATGTTCTATTAGTTTTTTTCATAATTTGAAGGATTTTTGACATCACGATTGAGGTCCTGGTTCCAGAATGTTCCATTAGTATTGTGGGTGCATAATGAAAGGTGTCTACAGTTGTAAGCTGATTATTATGCATTTATCTAAATTCTTATAGATACCTATATAATAATTGAGAAAAATCTTATTGAGTAGGTTTGTATATGGATTTATTTTATTCTGTCAAAAATGTATGGAGCAATGTACTAAAGTTTATTTTTAAATTTATATGTTAATTTAATTGCAGTAGTCATGTCTAGAAATTTTATACTCCGTCAAATGTACATAATAACTGAAAACTACATAGGTAGTTATTTATCGGTCTGGTCACTGAACTCGATTAAATACAAATATCGATATATAATACTGCACAACGCATTTGTCATTCGTATTTATTCGCCAATGTATGATCTTGATGCTTTGTTATGACAACTGACATTTAACTCAAGCTTTTAAAAGATTATTCAATGATAGCAAACATCTAATCTATCTGCAGCACTTACATTGTTTAATTAGGTACTGGATTTTTTAGAAATGTCACTGATTTAGTTTTTTCGTTTATGTGAAAAAAAAATTTCGCGTTTTATAAAAATACGTTTGTTTAATAAAATTTATGTCATTAGGGCCATTGTCGAGAAAGTTGCCTTTCAAATTTTTCTAACTTTTCATTCCTTGGAGTAGTTCGGAGTCTGGACTTGTGCCCGCCCAGTGTATGGCCATAGGCTGTACATTAACAGGGTATACCCAACTCATCCGTCTTCTCCTTCTGGAATACAGGTGAAGATGATAAAATGAGATATAATTAGTACCATGTAATAAAATTAGTAAACTAAAACTATATGTGGATATGTGAGATCAATGATACGACTAACTGCACTGTACAGAAAAACCATAGTTTAAAGGTCTTGATTCGTCCGCCTAATGTAGCGTTAGAACCGTGTACATGTCGAAAACCGCAAAGGTAACGACCCTAATCGAACCTTGACAGAGCGCTGTAGAAAACATGAACACCGCTTCCACATGTTAGCTAGCGACAGTAGACGTAGACGTAGACTACATACTCGTAACTCAGTATAAACTGACGGAGCTTTTATTGTGTTAAACGAATGGAGTCGGGAAATAAGTTCAGAGGTCCATATATACTGCATCCGTGCGCGGAGCGGCGGCGTTCTTACTTATTTATGTACTCGATACTCATGTGCAGCACACCAGCACCTTTCGTGACTCGTATAGCTTGAAAATAAGGTTGAAATTCGCTCAGCAGCGGTCGGGCACTGGGAACTGCATCGCAACTATGTCGGGCGGAATAACTACAAGTTTTACGGTCAAGTTAACAGATGTAAAAGGTGTTACGGCTCCCGTGCAACATTTATGTGCGTTCTCATGTTTGTTCTATTGATTTTTATACTCGCTACGTGCTTGTTGCTAGTTACTTATGGCTTTATATAAAGTTTTCGTTTTATTTGTTGACATATAAATATAAATTTATCTTGGATTGGATTTACTAATTTTTTGCTCGTATAAAATGCTCTTGGTTGCACTTTGTTACGTCTCCATGTGGGATATTGGCATCTTTGTTTTATTGTGGAAGACGTTGAGTATACTTCCTAACAGAATACAATGAGTAAATATATGTACATATATATTATTATGGGCCTTCCCATATTTATTATAGCCGTGATGGACAGTTTAATGTAGGTATCTAAGAGTATACGGGCACGGTAATGCTGTTGGAATTAGCCGCCATCGACCACATCCGTCGTTGCTTACTTTAATAAAAGCATGTTCTAATCTATAACCGCACAGGGCTGTCAGTTTACACTAGCTATCATATTTTATTTATTTTATACAAGTGAGTCCTCTAATATAAAAGGTGACAATAATCACATTGTTAGCTTTTGTAAGAAAATAAATTAATTTTTTTTACTACCCCGTTGGTCGACTGGTTGCAAGCGCGACTGCTGATCGGGAGGTCCTGGGTTCAAATCCTGGGTCGGGTACTATTGAATTTTTCTAATTTAGAATTTCTAGTAGTGACTCGGAGTCTGGAATCGGGCCCGGTTTATAGCAATATGCTCACCACCTATTCCATGGGACTTAAACGTAACGGGTGGATCGTGGGAGTGTATTACACTCCTCTACCTTCCCCTTCGGAGATTACGGGTGTGACGTTACGTACGTAATTATTTTTACAATAAATATGTTTACTATTGTAAGGACATTCATTGTTCACAGAATAACAAAATGACGTTAATGCTTTACTTTTTACCAAAGATGGATATTGCAGCGTGTGATATCATAGAAAAGTATTCGAATATCTGAAATGATCTCTTAAAAGTGACAACCCTGCGGTTGTCATTCTTAATTTGCTTCCAGCACAATGATTTGTAATATAAACATTCTTATTATGAACTTACCTGTCTACCTAATATGTAAAATCTCATCCCAATTAAACTTCGTTGTACAGTCACGGTACGTGAGACAACGAAAACAAATAATTGTGTACTGTAAATGTAAAACAAATAACGAGGTAACTCGCTCACTGAAAGCGTATTTCGGAATTGTTTCATATTTCCCAACTCCTTCACAACACTGAAACCGTTCCTAAGTTTTGGTACATACTCGTTATTTTATTGCTAATGTTAAAAACAAATTTCAGTAGTCTAGTTGTGAGAAGTTGCGTTCGAATGTATAGCTTCACATTTGGCTTTTAATGTTCTTGTTGTTTCTTTGTTAGGTATATTTACTCTCTTGTCGGTGTTGTAAGTGTCGGTCGTTTTTTTTGCCCTTATGTTGGTACTAGGATGAGAGATACAAAAATGTTCTTTAACATAGAAGTGTACTTATGAATGTAACGATATATATAAATTCTTTTTGTTTGTTACAGTTGCCAACAGTTCAGAGGGGGACTATACCTCTTTAAGGTAAGTGAAAAGATTAACAAAGATGTCGAATGTTATTTCGATAAATTATAACTTTTTGGACGAGGAATCTTATATCTAAGATTACAACAGTCTAATGATATTATAATAATGTATTATATCACTTTATATGGCAATTAAATATTCCTTATAATAAGAACGTAGACCCTTGAATTTATTACGTATTGAACAAGCATATATTTTATATATTTTTACCCTAAAATGCAAATAGCTATAAGATTAAAAGCTATAAATCGAGCGGACTACAGTTAGTTCTCGAGAAATTTTATTTAGGGACTATCTAAAAACTGGGTGCCGACACAACGAGCCAACTTTTGTCGTATCCTGCATAGAACATTATGAAAAGCATATTATAAAGTATCCATAATCAAAGTGTTACCTGAACAAACTAAATGTTATTTTAACACTTTTACTTCGTTTCTTTGTGACAAAAATATTACTGAAACTTAGAGCAACTTAAAAAGTAAAGTGGGTACGTAAATACGACGTACCTACGTAATACAAATTTATTCATGTAAACCATGGTATTACCATTACAATATTGTATTTAGTTACATAAAAAAAAAACAAAAGCTCGCAATTTGTATTCACATAACATTTATCTGATCATAATTTTCACACACACATTAAAAAAAACATTACGATTTGGAGAAAAAAACAACAAAAAATGGTTAATCCTTTTCGATTTGCTATTCTTTTTTTAAACATTAGAAATTATAACTGTCAAATAAACATGATTCATTTGACAGTTACAATTTGCGATTTGGCGGCAATTATGCCAGGAGTATATTAGTTAACACGTTTACATCATTACATGTAATTGTTTTACTCACAGTAGGTACATATTGGGGCTTCTATGTCATCATAATTTAGTAACACTGGTGACAGACATATAAGACAGGTGACTACATATGTATATATTATAATTAATTGCCTTTTTAAAGTTTTTTTCTATTGGGGTGTGTGTTGTTAAATTAGAGAATGGCCTCCATTTATTCTTTTAAACATAAAAATGATAAAAATAGGTACCTACCTATTAAGTTTTTAATTGTGTGCTCGTGATTCTTCGAAAATTTCCGCCATTCTTATTTTATGTTTTCTTGGAACGAACTCATTAAGTTAATGTTTTGTTCTAACTAATAAAAGATAATAAAATCTTCAAAGTTTTTCTCACAGGATTTTTTTAGAAACCAATTTTCATTATTTCAGCTGAAAATTTTCAAATCACGAACACGATTTCTTCCATGTCACGTTCGTTATTTTGCCAGAATAAAAGAAAAGATTTTTTAGACGAAAAGGCCTATGTTTGCATGATAACTACATGTAATTGGATAGCTACGAGCATGGAGTATTATAAAATCATTTATACGATGTTATGTGCAATTTCAACATTGAAAATCATTTGCTATAACAATAAAGAAGCACGTTGGTCGTGTTGGTTGCATGTGCGACTGCCGATCGGGAGGTCCCGGGTTCGATTCCCGGGTCGAACACTACAAAAATTTTCTAATTAAGATTTTCTAGTAGTGGTTCGGAGTCTGGATATGTGCCCGATGCATGGCAATAGGCTGACTACCTATTCCATGGGACTTAACGTAACTGATGAAACGTGGGAGTGTTCTGCATTCCATTGCCTACCTCTTCGGGGATTACAGGCGTGAAGTTAAGTTACGAATTGAGTAAAATAATTATGTTTTGATAATACATTGAATTTGTTGTAACCAGTGTACAGCCTATTTTACTGCTATATTACGTTTGGATATTTCGATATTTTTGGTTTGGAAAAAAGTATCACTTAGTAAAATACCTTTGCAATAAATCCATGCATTGTTTATATTATATTTAATATGTCAATCTGTATTTTAAATACCTACAACTATTTATTTCATATGAACATCATAATCATTGTCACATCAACTTCCTTTTTTCCAATGCTAGACATTGACATTTCCAAAGATATGCCACAACTTGACTAGTGTACAAAAAGTAGTGTCTTAGTAAAGAATGTATTGTATGTTATGGGTAGGGAGGGGCAATGCCGCTCACTGGATAATGGCGCTCACCGGTGTAATTCTATCAAAATGGAACGTAGCAACACGCAAGGTCACATGAAAGCACAGGGAGTCTCTAACAGACAGCGATGAACATGATGCTCACCTGAGCGCCATTACCCCTAAGTGACGTATTTTTTTATTGTTGCAGATTTGCCAAAAAATCGTCAAAGGACCACTGCTAAAGCAGCTTAGACCGAAGAAAACCATAAATCTGCTAAAACTGCGATTGAAAAAGGTTTGTCCAAAAGAAAAGCTGCAAAACAATATAACATACCGTTTACAACTTTAAGAGATCGACTAAAAAATGAAAACATGAGCAACCCAAGACTAGGTCCCAAGCCTGTTTTCACCCAACAGCAAAAACAGAATTTGCTGAACAAGCTAATTTGCTGGGTGCACTATGGACTTAATATCGCAGATTTGCGTAAACTTGTTTAAAAATATGCTGAGCTCAACAATATCAAAAACAATTCTAATCACAGTAGCAAAACAGTTGGATTGGAATTAGTACACGGATTTTTGAAACGCAATCCTTCAGTCTTTATACGCAAAGCTGAAGCGACAAACTTAAATAGAATTTCTGCTTTCAATAAAGAAGAAATAACACATTTCTTTGATCAACTGGGCCATTTAATGGAAAAACATCAGTTTGTGCCCAACAACATTTATAACGTTGACGAAACTGGTATTACCACGGTGACCGACCCAGGAAAAGTGTTCGCCGAAAAAGAACAAAGAAGAGTTGGATTTATTACAAACGGCGAACGAGGAAGAACACAACAGTCGTGTGTGTTATGAGTGCAGTCGGAAACTTCATACCGATCATGTTTATTTTGCCAGACAGAGAATGTCATCTTTATTAGAAAAACGTAGACCAGCTCGTGCTTTATACACCAACTCTAAAAATGGCTGGATAAACGAAGATTTATTTGTCACTTGGCTCAAAGATTTTGCAGCTTTTACTAAGCCTACCCAAGAATCACCTGTGCTATTAATTCTGGATAACCACGGCAGTAATATTTCCTTTCAAACTTTTATTTTTTGCAAGGAAATTCATATCATAATGCTTTCTATTCCACCTCACAGTTCTCACAGAACACAGCCGCTGGATATCTCCTTTTATGGGCCGCTGAAAGCTGCTTATAAGCATGAATGCAACAGGCACAAGAAAACACATATAATGTCTAAAATAACTCCATACGGTATCCTATTGTGGGGAAATGCGGCTAATATTGACACAATATTCGTTTTGCAGACACCACAGGCCACAAATTAGCTTTTCCTAAATGCCGGCTTCATAAGACTAGCCATTCCTTTATCGGAATGTTGGTCAACATATATAATAAAATTCCGCCGAAAATTCAATCCCTGCCTTTTCAGTTTTAAAAATTCCATCAAGAAAGTCCTCTGTATGAAAGCTTATTATGAAACCAAGGACTATTCAAATGATAAAAAGGCATGGGATTAAATAAAACGTTTCACCAGGCTGTCTCTAAACTCACCATGTTATA
>DWDT01003027.1:0-12857 GCA_018245595.1 Microceris scylla | reverse complement strand
TCATCATTATCATCAGCCTATCTCAGTCCACTGCTGGACATAGGCCTCCCCAAAAGGGGGTTTATGCCCGTAATCTCAACGCTGGGCATGCGGGTTGGAGATCGCATTATTACTTATCATTGGTTTTATATTATCCGATTCAACATGTAACCTTTAATTTAGTACTAATTGTTTTGAGTTTAAGGATTACATACATTTTTCTTCCTTTTTTATCTTTTAATCTTCTCCCTCTATTGCTATTAACTCACATAAATATATTCTACGAACATGTCACACATACCAACGTCCATCTTATCGGATTCCGAAAGGGGAAGAGAGAAGGTTCATTAATCCTTGTAGATTTGTGAATCTTGAACGATTAATGAACTCGAACGAATTGTGATTCGCGAATAAAAGAAATATGTTAAGATTAAAAACTCGATCGAATCTTCAGATCTTTCGTAGTTAGTGTATATAGATACCGCAGTTACTATAGTTCAGCATTTGATTCTATGCTAGATAAATATTTTAACTTTTTCTTAATGTACGAACATAGGAAGTTATAAACTATCATACTTTGCCTATTTTTAATAACCATCACTTTGATTTATAATATATTATGTCTCATGAGTGTGTATACATATGATTATTTATATACGGGCTGATTTGTATGCTTTTCGGGATGTTTATTTCAATTTATTTAAATATCCATTTTCCTATGTATTCGTATTGTAACAATGGCAATGGCTTCACCACCTATCGCATAGTGGGACGTGAAAATGGAACCGGTGCAACATGGGAGAGTACTGCACTCTTTTACCATTCTCTTCGGGGATTCAGAAGTGACGTTACGTTTATGTACCTTACATATTACCTATAATATAAAAATAATAGGTAACAATACAAATATAACAATAGATGCTGTAGATAACAATTAAGATTTCTCAAACTTGATTTCAGTCTTTTCTCTAGTAAATAATAAGCAGCGTATCGAAAAGATCTCCCTGTACCCCAAGATCGGATATCAGACGCGACGTGCCCTGAATTAATCCCTCCACATCCATACGCCATCACAACAATGCGCTTCCATAAATACGCGGACCAACTCGGATAGTTATATCGTATTAACGTTGACATTTTAACGCTCACGCCGTATAAAGTTTCTTACTGTTGATAAAAGTGTGTGAAGTTTGTATTATTAGCTTTTGTTCCATATGACAGCTTTTGAAAAGATCCATTAAGGTCACTCGTGTGTGAGAATGGAATGCTTAACCCATATGAAAATTTGTGTGATGATATAATTATCAACAATATATTTACTTTGTAATAAACAAACAAAGGGACTTATTCCTAACCAGCCTGTAACTTAAATAACTACACGTAACAATCAACCAAAGAAAGAAATATTTACATTTGAAATTTGTTTAACTAAAGATATATATTCGAACGTTTCTTGTAATAAATCTTCTCGTAAATAAATCATAACTGACTGCAAGTGTCATTGAAATCACGTTTGACAAGCTACAAGGCGGGGGGAGGCCGGGGACAATCGAAAGCCCCGATGAAAGTCGCTAAGAGATACGATAACATCGCACTCTCGATAGCATGCGACCACTGCCCCTATCGCCCCCATCGGCTCACCAATAATGAGTGTACAAATCGTGACGGAAATTGAAAGAAAAAAACTTCCCAAGCGACAGATCTTATCGTGCCTCCTAAACGCTCTCGTAAAAATATTAATAAAACATAACTTTTTTCACCCAAACCCACATTAAACTCCGATTCCCGTAGGAATTTATTGACAATTACGCGTCAATAAGAGGCAATAAAGGCACAATGCGGCAATGTCCACCGATTTGAATGTCAATTGTGTACAATTGTATAATACTGTTTTCGTGGAGGCTTATTTTGATTGTGACGCCACTAACACAATTATAAACCGACTTTCGCCCGTTTACGTTCTTTGTGCTTGTTATTATGATAAACATGACATTCGCTATTGTTAATCGATTGTTTGTTACTTCCGATAATGATAAATATTTTCAAGTATTATTAACTTGACCACTATTATAACTTGCTGATATAAGTAACAATTCCGTTGCTGCTTCTAGGATATATTTTTAGTTAGTGTTGGTATGTGTTTCTTATCGTGTTGACCTACCGGACCATAATTCAAGGGAAATAGGGTGCAACCACGACACTCATCAACCACAGTTAAGAACTACTTTTAAACTGAGAAACTTTTAAAATATTTCCCCAATGGTAATCGTAAACGTAACATTACGCCTGTAATCCCCGAAGGGGTAGCCAGAGGGGTGTAGTACACTCACACGTTTCACCAGTTACGTTTAAGTCCCACAATTTAATAGGTGGTGAGCCTATAGCCATACACCGGGCGCACATCCAGATTCCGAGTCACTACCAGAGATTCTAAATTAGAAAAATCCAATAGCACCCGACCCGGGATTTGAACCCAGGACCTCCCGATCGGCAGTTGCGCTGCAACCACTCGACCAACGAGGCAGTCAATGATAATCGAGGCTCAAAATATGCCATTGTTTCGTCAAAGCCAAAATGCTTAAGATTTTAATCACATTTTAGTCTGGAAGTAGCTCCAATGCCAACATAATAAATTAGAGCGAGGCTGCGAATGTCGCGTACCGCTAATAAGACGGATTCGCTTAACCTTATCTCCGATTGAGGAAATCTAAAAAACGGCTGAGGAGCGAGGGGGAGGCGAGACGAAGGAAGGGGGACAAGAACAAGAGCCGTCAGTGAAATAGAGATAGATGAACAGTGGGAAATGAAATTCTTTGTGGCATCGCGGTCCCGCAAAAAATGCACAGATTAGATTTTTCCCCTCGCCGAGGGCCGAGGGTAGAGGCAATGATTTTTTACAACGCTTCCAAGCTATATATAGCAGTTTTAGTGCTGGGATTTGCTGTAACTGCCCTCTGTTTGAGAATTTTAATTTCCTTCGGTCTAAATGTTGCGCGATACGGCTCAAGTTACACGATCGATGCTATTCCGCGGGACGATGACATCAATCGGATTATTTCTTTTTTTTCGAATAAAATTTCGTTATGAAATTAAAATATAATTCTTACAAATAAAAACATAGTCAACAATAAAATATTATAGGCTTGGCGTCTCTTATCTTCTGGTTTCAAAATAGGATTTAGTACCGTGAGCTCACACAGCGCTGGGTGACCCAGCACTAAGCACCGGGTATGACCCAGGATACAACTTTGTCGCCGAGTCGCTTAAAACAGAAAAATATCTTCGAAATATTGGATAGTTAGACTGAATGAACTATATTAAGAAAAATGTAAAATTGTACATACTATGTACATGACATTTATTGTGTACGCAACTGTATTTTTTTTCGTAAACTATCAAAACCGCAGTAGCACGTATTGCACTCGTGACTTACGCGGCTAATGTCGTCGGGTCACAAAATTACTTCGCATGATAGGCGTGCTTACGTCTCGCGGATTACCAACCCTCCGTAAAAAACAAGAGGGATTGAAAACGTCGCCAACGTACATCTGTTGTGTAGGAAAAACCGCGAAGATTGGAAATCTCCCACGACTCACTTTCAACTCGCTTGTCTACTTTAATGCTAGAAGCGTAAGTACTTGCTCATTATGTGTTGTTTAATTTTAATGTGGTAAAGAGCCATGGGAAGCTTCGAAGAAGCAAATTAATTGAGCTATTAAGGTCCGAGATTGTAAGAAAAATTACGAATTCATTGACATTCCTAACTTATTGATTATATAAGCTTCTTTTATCATACTATGTTTAAGTTAAGTGAACAAACTCACACGTGAGCAACGTAGGACACTAACTTAACTATACCTTGACTTTTTTAATTCTGATGACAGTCGAACGATTTTGTCTGTTTCATTCGTTAAACCTAATCCACTTTCATAAAGCTTTCAATACTGGTGGATTAATCGATACCGAAATGAAATTCAGAGGTAGCTACGCTATAAAAAATAGCATTAAAACTAATCTATTTGGTCATTTTTTACCCGTAGTTGTACGGGTTTGTTTCGCGGATCGATATAATCCCGCCTTGGTGTGTCATTTGGGGTATAATAAAGCCTCGAATCCACACAAGTGTCTCAACAATTTGTTTGCCCACTTCAAAGCAGTTTTGTTCGAACTGAGGCGAATTAGACTTCAGATTGAGGGGTGATTTTCCATTAATTATTACGTAAAGTTGTAATGCTTTTTATTTTTGTACTTTGTCATCCTGCAATGTATTTTATAATTGGCCGTAATCATCTCTTCGTACCTAGTAACAGCAGTCAATGAAGATTAGAAAATTCGGTATATGTACTACGGTAACTTCTTTATATAGGTACTGTATTAGAAGTACAACTTTCTGGAGTTGTTATAACAACATTTTTCAGAAAAAATACAGAGATTTTCCCATCGTAAGAACTTTACTATAATGTTAATGTAATAAAAAGTCATAACTCTTAACCTTTCTCATTTTGAGATGGGATACCCATCTCACTGTAAAAAAGTAACATAAAAAGATTATAAATAAGTTATAACAGTTACATATTTCGCAATACGTTACCCGTTACTAATAATACCCGTTACTTTCTGCGTTAAGTGAACAAAGAGACAACATTTATACAAAAACTTTGTTTTAAATACTGTATCATGTACTTGTATGTAATACGTAGTTACATACAAGTTTGTTAAAAAATACATTTAAACAAATAAATATGTTTAATTTGGAAACTTAATCCTTGTTACCATTTAATTTTAGTATAAGTAACGTTGTCGTTAACGCTTTAATATTGATGAAAATATATTATACGTGGTTGCACCATAATAACTCTAAAAAACACATAAAACAGACATTCGTATAATTATTAGATTTTGCGGCTCCAAGTTCATTTCTCTATCAGTGTAAGTATTATTTTTTTGAGATAACTAGCTGCCTATAATTAGTTTTTTTTTTCCCTATACATTTCTGTAATGAAGTTGTTGGTTTTTTTTCGGGGGTACAGTATTGAGACTATAAATTACCTCATTAAGCGCAGACAAGTTGTTTCGCCAGCAGGAGGAAATGGAAAAAGAGATCGTTTCCCGAAACTAATTGCCAAACACGATAATTAAAAAACAGATTCCACGTTCCACCAACGGGGAAATAAAGAAAATGCAAAGTGTTCACTCGCAATTTCCATGATAAAACTTCTTTTTGCCCGTATCGCCCAAAATAACCATTGTCTACTGAACGTTCCGTTCCTTTTTTTTCTTTGACGTGTCTCATTTTCATTTTTATCTGAGACGTCGAGGTTTTTAATAAGATATGCAAATTCGTGTCACGAGGGGGACTGTCTCGTCAAACGTAGTGTTGATAAAATCAAAAATTTTTGCTCTCGTTTTTTAATTTATGTGCGGTGAAGTCAAAGGTCCGTACATCAGATGTCTGATGATGGATTGCGATTACTTTTTTTAAAACGGTAGGTATTTGATGTACCGTGCTCTTTTCTGGATAATTAAAATAAGTAAAATCTCCCAGTATGTAATTGTTCTTATAACTAGTAACGATAGGCAATTTCATTAGTAAGTTTTCATTTTCCACATAGAGGGTACTCTATGGGGATAACGTTTGTAGTTTTCAATATTTCAATAATTAATTCGAAAATAAAATAAAAATAGCACCTTATCACTTGTGAAAAAGTTACCAACAGAATTTTCTACTTTTAAATTAACAAGCCAGAATCAAATGCAACAACAATCAAATAGGTACAAAGTAAATGGAAGGTGATTAAAAATGCGTTATTTTTAAAAGGCAAATAATAACAAGGCCGGCAGCATCTTTGAATAGAAGATTTGATTACGCTCAGATGATTCTAGACAGCTAAAACGCGATCATACAGAAAATTATAAGACCAACTTACCAATCTACATTTATTATTACAGAGAAACACTGATTAAAACAATTCAAAGAGTTTTTTATAACAATTTCAAATACATTTCCTACCAACTGATTATACTGAAAATTGTGAAGTTGCAATATCGTTCTCATTTTTATGTATTCTCCTGTTTAAAGTTATGATTTTATTATTAGAACATTGTTAAACTAGCGATCTAGCGACCTAGCTAAAACGAAGCGCCCCTTTTTTTAATCTTATAAGAAAGCCTTAACTTGATTGTCTTTATCTTGATAAACCTTACCTTCTTGATGAATTGTTTGAGGGCGTTACTGTAAAGCTATAACTGTATGTATAAAATGTATTATGTTGTGTGGTATAAAACATTGTTATTTATACAAAGAATCCTAGTTTTATTTTGGCAAAATTATTAATGATAGATTTACCATTCAATAGGTATCAGTGATAGTAGTAAATTAAAAAATAAATTTTCATTTAATTTAAACAATGCACTTCTCTGTTTTGTTAATACATAAATAAATGAAAATAAACCACCGTTTTATTTCCTCCACAATTTCTTAGTGCCCTTAAACTCAGTATTTCTATTAGTACCCACTTTGTATTAGGGAGTATTTCGTACCAATATCAAAATTTCAGGTGTGCTTAGAACTAGATTCAGAGTATTTAACGGGCCTATCCACTCGTCGCCTACTTCAAACCATTAATGTTATTTTAATTTTATTCCTCAATGATCCTCTGATGATGAATGCGTAAAAAAAGTTTGTCATTAAAAACGATAAATTCAATCTGTAAAACATAATATACATACACACACACACACACACACACATAATATAAGTATACATACATACATACAACGTAAAATTACTACTGTAATCGATTTACCAGGTGAGCATATTGCCATACACCGGGCACACATCCAGACACCGAGTCCCTACTGGAAATTTCTACTAGAAAACCTAATTTACAAAAATTCAATAGTATCCGACCCGAGGATCAAATCCAGGTTTTCATTCGGTAGCAGCGCTTGCAACCACACAATCAACGAGGCAGTGAAAACATAATATATTATGGAGTTTTATGTAATACAATGGCATAAAAATATCAAATTTAGCCCAGTCCTAATGTATGATGCATAGTTAAAAGTACTCAAGGAGCTCATTTGTGTGTGTTTGATTCCATAGAAATGCCAGCTCTACCTATAAGTGTAGTCTAAATGAGATTATGATTTTATCGGTGACTATGGTATCTACCCAGTCAATATTTTTTTCTAATAGATAAATATTATAATATTTTATAGATTGAATATTAGTGAACCGAAAATCAAACTTTTATTTCTATACTAATATGTACTTGAATAGGTATTGTTTTTCAAAATTGTTTACATTTTTTTCATTTGGATATCAATAATAAAAATATTATGTTTCATAACAATATGTATCTATACAGTTCTACATAAACATTCCACTGTATGCCTTGCAAACATTTCCTATGCTAATTTAACAATTACAGTAACTAACAGTCAAGTAGAATATGTACTATTATGTAAACAGCGATTTGATGACATCAACAAATTAAATCTGCCGTTAAGCGCGGCGTATTAAAAGTCAAATCACCCCTATAAGGGGTGGTAAAGCAAATAAATAAGTAGCCCGAATATGGTGGGAGCATAATAACAGACGGCAAACAGCATCAGAAGCCTGAGATAAAATCGTATTGCGTTGTCAAAAATAAATGAATCCGAGGATTAGTTGGGGACACGGCGGCCGCGCAATATTGTCGCTTGGCGCCCAACGTGGGGCAATCATAAGCCGCTCTCGGCTCTACCCGGGTACAAGTTCGCTCTCCACGCTTTGTGCAATTATTACGACATGTTAGGAAATATTAAATATTCCACGTTTTCTAAGAATATTTTCACAATATTTCCGTATAATATCTGCATATTTTTATTCTTAAAATTTTAGGTTGTCAGCACTAGTGTAAAAGGGTTTGCTTTGGATGCAAAATAACTCTCGAATTCTAAGTCATTAATTATAATACGTTTACGATAACAAAACTACCATAACATACCAAAAATTATTTATTAATTAATGCAATATTAAAATAGCCACAAATTAAAGCAAGGAAAGTTTGATAATATTATACAGCGGTGAAACTTTTCAATACTGAAATATCTGAAAGGTATCTGGATAGTTATCAGCGATATCAGTATATCTAGATGCCTTTGTCGGTATCGGCGGCAAGTGAGCGGGCGAGATAAACTCTGAGCGATTCCGCCGCAAAGAGAGGGCTCAGCGCGCTCCGTGCAAGTTTTATTCCGTTCGAATTTACTTCAACACCTGAACCCCTAAATAACATGATACATCAAAGTTAGAATTTTAAAGCAAGTACATTCTTATGCTTCAATTATTTATATTGTTTCTCACGAAAAGTTCTTTGTGGGATAAGTAGAGAGCACCAAATATACCTATATTTAATGGCCTGACGGCCTCTTCTAGATATTATGTTTTGGTACATAGAATAGTCTTGAAGAGATTATACGCAGCAATAGAATTTTTATGTGGATAGGTTAGTCGTTATCTTCTATTATATAGCCTTCAAGACCCTATATAGTCAATAGTGTAGAGGGCCAAATTGTTCTAGACAACTCCAGAAAACAATGTTATAAATAATTAATAACATTTTAATGTTCATTAACAATGTGATGTATGATGATGATGTGATGGATGATGTATTTTTGTCCGTATAACTCGACTCTCTCTAGATGTCCAGAACCTACACAGAGCTTAAAATGGATTATGAAGCTTCAGTCCATAAATGCTTCCCTTTTTCATTTTAGATTTACGACCAGCAAGAGAGGTCGTAGAAAACTCTATGTGAATACGTAAGGTTCTGATAATGTTCAATCCAGTCGTATTTTCTCTTTTCCACGACAATGTATCGGACTTACTTTTTACAAAACTGTTTATCCGAAATAGTTATTTTTAGGCCTCAAGCAATAGTTTTTTAGAAAACAAATAAATATTTTACTTTATCATTACCTACATTTTATGAAGAATATCTGCACTTTTTTTTTTCAACCCATTACAATTCCACTGCTGGAATACGGGTCTCCTCTCATATTGAGAGGGTTAATATCTGCACATGAACTAATTCATTTATTAAATACACAATAATAATAAAAAAATTAATAATAATAAAACGTACATGATTTACGCCGGTACATATATGTACCGGCGTAAATCATGTACATTTTACGGGATGGCCCGACTAGTTTCGGACCAGTAGGTAAAGGTCCGAAACTAGTCGAGCCATCAGGAAAAAGTACGTGAGATAACATAGTGAGTACATATATATATAAATCATTTACATTTAAATAAATGTATTTTGAAGAATTGATGCCAAACCTAATTCTCTGTCATGGAACTATATATTTCTCATATACAACTCAGTCAATTTTAAAATGTAACAGCATCGTTATATACGCTGACATTTCTATAGTAACTTTTATTATATATTTTCAAGATCCATCGGCAGCAAGTGAGCGGACTAGATAAACGCGCGCGATCTCGCAAAGAGAGGGCTCAACGAGAACTACCTCAGTTGAGTTTTATTCCAATCGAATTTACCTCGCCATGGAAATACGAGTGCCGACACCTGTACAAGTCTTATTATGGGCGGAGTGATCGCTTTCGCGCGACTATTCCACGTTATCTGGTTAAGCTGTCAATTTATACGATAGTTTCCTCGGCCTTTGATGATTTCGTTCGCAATTTTAGCCCTTTCAAACCCAAGTATAAAGTTTGCTAATTGTTTTATTGGTTATGTTTTGAATCTTGAGTTCTTAACCCTAAAATGATGCCTCCATTTTATTGTTACGTAGAATGTGAGAGATACCGTCCAATAGGAGTAAAATAATAGCAAAAAGTATTAAAAGAGATCCCGTTTGATATTGATGAGTATCTAAATAAGACATTCACGTCGTAAAGGATATAAAGGAGGCATCAAAAACGACATGGAATTGGAAAAGATCGCAATTTATCAATGGAGTGTCAAACAGTCGATCGGTTGGGCGTCATTTTTATCCTATTTGCGTATAAATAGTGGCGTCGGGTTCCGACTCGCCGCTAATGATACGGAAAATGACATCTTATTTCGACGCGTAAATCGAAGAAAAAATCGCTCATCTCTCGCCCGTCTGCATGAATATTTTATAGGCGCGTCAACAGCGAAATGACAGGTTTTATCGTTTGAAAATTCGACGAAAATTGCACGAAATGACGCGACGATATTTTTTATTTAGTGAGAACATCCTTCCGCCAATCAGGCGCGCTCATTGTGGCCTCACAATGAGACCTCTCCCTCGGGACGTTCGCGCGTAATTTTTATTTAACTGACGCGCGCAACAGTTTATTTGTGAATGTTTGCTTTAGAAGCATTCAAGGTTTCCTAACAGAAATCTGTGGCACCAAACGCATTGTTTATCGCACACACCCTTCAACATTTTTCAACTAAAATCTAAAACCTGAATTTGTTTCATGTTTTTACATAGAGTTTTTTATTTCTTATATAACTGTGTTAACTGTGTAAAACTTGTTATTACACATATACTTTATCCAGTAAAATCATAATTGGGATTTTGATTCGGCGAAGCATTTGTTACCCAATCGAACATTCGATGTCTCTGAACTGTCAAACAATGATTATAAATCGATTTCACGACGACGAGCTTCATACACATCAAAGGCTTATTGAAATCCGACATAACTCAATAGCAAATTGGCAGAATGGCGTAAATATCTTTATTAATCTATTTAATTGCTTATTAATGTCCCGATTTCGCTTACGGCGTGAATTAATGAGAAATGCCTAGCGGCTTTGATCAGGAGGGTGGAGTTTGACATGTGTTAAGTACTTAACGAAATCTTACACACAATTAAATTGTGAGTATTGCGAAGTACTGCTTCCTTGATCGCAATATCGCAATATCGAATTGAGATAAGAAGCAAAGAACATCGCATAACGGTAGTACAGTGTGGAAGCGAAATCGTAGTTACGTAATCTTTACGCGTGTAGCTACACCGACGTACACACAAGCATATCAAAAGTGCATCATAAACCCTGAAGATTGTCAGCGGTCGTTACGGAGTGATCCGCATAAGTCGAGACATATTTCGTAAATTTGTCCCAGCGGGGGAGGGACGGAACACCTGCCGTAAAGATAAGCCTGTGATGTCGCGTAATATTCCCCTAAAATAACTTCTTACAGCCTCCGGTGCCATAGCGACGCTACCCTCCCGCTCGTGCGATCGGTTATTGGTATGCTCAGTCTATGTACTGTGTTATGTAAAACAAGGCGATTGAGGAAGGAAGACGTTCGCGCGGTAATCTTAGCGGCATAGTTTCAGCGCCGGAGCCTCTTGACGGAATATTGCGAATTAATTAAGGAAGTCATTACGCGCCGATAGCGCGTTAGCCCCACGCGTGTCGGAAATTGCCGACACAAAGGATATTTCCTGCGTTTTCCTCGATTTAAAGCAATTCACGGATTTTGATTAAGCCCCCGCTGCTATAGCGAGATTATTCCCCCTTTCAATGCAAAGAATGGTTTATTTCAGACACCGTGAAACTGAATTGTATTTCCTTATGCTATTGATTTTATGGGTACGCGTGGGTATGTGCCGAAACGGAAAGTGGAATTGAACTTACCAGCTAGTGCGTGTATATTTGCGCTTGTAAATTTAGTTGTGTATACTTGTTTTTCAATGGTGCGTATTGATAAATCATTATCTTAATATAAGAAGTATTTGATGTTATACACTGTTCATTTATTCCTACACTTAAGTCAATCGGGAAAAGAAATTATAATAAATAAACGGATTATTAAATTAATTGATAGCTTAAAAGTGTAGACTGTTGTTATATTTTACGATCATGTGTTAACCGTGATACATTTCTTCCCAATTTTCACCTGTTCTTACATTATCTTGTAACTTATTATTTTGTTTTACAACGAAGCTATCGACATTAATGTGTTTATGATGTATCGTTAATAATTTATTAATAAGTAACGTTAGTGGGTATTAAATACCATACATTAATTAAATTAAAAAAATATATCTATAGAAAAAATGCATTAACGGCTTATTTCAAATGCTGAGAACGAAATGAAAAAAAAATATTACAAAAATTCTTTCAGTCGTGATAAATATGTTTTAATGTTTTCGAGGCGACTTATTCTTGAAATCGCGATGCTTTTGAAGCGTTATAGGTACTACGTAAGATCTAAGTACCTAATAGTACCTAAGCTAAACGTGTAACAAAAACAATAACCGTAACATGTTATAACAAAACACGTAATAAAACGTAGACGTAGAGTAGTTAAATATATAACAAAGTAACCGTAATATAAACATGTATCAATAAAATAACGCCAATTGAACAATTATATAATTTATTGTTCTTAATAAAATTCTAATGTAAGGCAGTGGACTTCAAGTGTGGCACAATGGCCGTGGAATAGAAACTATGTTCATTAGAGGTCTCGGCAGTAGAGGGGGAGGCTTCAGCATCGCAAATACTGCCAACTTCAGATTGCCCTAATAATTATTTATTCCGCTCACTCGTATCCAACTGGGTTGGAACTATTCAACGAAGAAACTCTATTTCTCGTTGGTCAGATAAGACGTTTGATTCTCCCCATTTTCGCTCCGGAGTTTAATTATGGCTCCTGGTTTTGTGTAAAATAGTTGGTAGAGTAATTTAACCGAGATCAGTATTCGAGGCGTGCGCCAACGGGAGCGGCGAGCCAATGAGCTGTAGCAGGAAAAACTGAGCCAAATCTGGCCCGCTATCATAATTGTTTACTGGAGCCCGTCGCCTTCTATGTGTGGAAGATATAGGTGAAAAATAAAGACGATAATAGTGCTGCTCTTAAAGATAAGCAATATTTTTTTA
>DWDT01003026.1:0-12858 GCA_018245595.1 Microceris scylla | reverse complement strand
TCCGAACCACTACTAGAAAATCTAAATTAGAAATTTTTTTGTAGTGTTCGACCCGGGAATCGAACCCGGGACCTCCCTATCGGCAGTCGCACATACAACCAACACGACCAACGAGGCAGTCTAACATGTATTTAAACTAAAAAAAAATCATCAAAAATACAATCAACAAAAATATGCATAATATATATCAAAAATATTGTTAATTATAGTTATAAATAAAAAATTTCAGAAGGTTGAACATTTTTCATGTAACCTTTGGTTTTCAGTAATAATCAAATATTAACGACTCCTTTCACAAGGAATAATATAAATAAATTAAATGTAATTTTATTTCTACTACCATATAAATTATTTGTGTATATTTCAATTAAATATTAATTTATTATATGGAATAATATAGATTTATTTTCCCGATAGAAACTGATTGATTGAAATATGTACACATAAACTGAGTTAGGTATATCTGTTCTGTTTCGCTGTTATTTAAAAATATTTGCTTGTTATTAATAAATTATTTTTTTGTTGAGTCATAATTAATTTGAATCTATATCAATTTATAGTATCAGTGGAAACCAGTCGTCCATGAGTAAGTATCCTTATATATTTTGTCCTTGTATCTCCTCACCGATCTTATTATTTGTTTTAAAATAGTAATTTTATTGTACATCTGTTTTCATTAGTCGTAATGTCACGCTTATTAAATAGATCGCGAGTCCACTAGAAAATAATTTCGACTAAAATCGCTATTTCTGTCAAAGAACCAGGAATTCTTTAACGATCATCACTTCGACACTATCAATCTAGATCGCCCATTGAAATTGCAATCTTATTACTTTCATTTAAAGTTCATATTAGTTTTCTTCTATTTGATGTATAGTTACATTAAAGCTTGCTGTTCATCGGACGGCAATTCCTCAGCGTTTATCGCCCATTACTCTCTGATTAAAACTGTTTTATAAATCGTCAGATACAAAAATGTAATAGGACATGTGTCTCACTGTCGACGAATAGCAATAGATTTAAAATTGCTCCTGTCATATGAGACTTATAAAAAATTTGCTGTAAGTCATCCGTGATAATACTATCTAAGTAATAGTATATAACAATTGACCAACTTTTTTATTCAAATGTCAATAAAGTTATAATTAATTGGGTTCCGTGTAATTTGTGCAGCGGTCAGGATGACTGTCGTGGCCGACTCTCCTTTTGGTCACAGGATCATGAGCTCCATGTTAAAAGCAAAGAAATTGAAACAAAAGCATTACAACATAGCCATCAGGTACAACACAGCTGCTTTATCAAAATTCGTTATAAAAGTGACGTCATATTAAACTTGACAGTATTTTTATCTTTTGTTATTCTAAAACATCAATATATGAAATATGCGATGTTATATGTTAAAGATGCGATATTTTAGCGAGTAGGTACTTAGTCGACGGTGAAACAAATACTCAACATGGAGTTAGAGCTGTCGGCGGGATGTCGCTGTATTTATTGTTCGCCTTCCGCCCACCGAAATACTCGTAAAATATTAAGAACAACGCATTATTTTTCTTGTTTTATGACAACGTCATTTTTATGGACGTTAATAATTGACGTCGCCCACGTTGTAAGAATAGACATTAGGGTGTAACGTCTGTCCATCGGTCATGGGAAATAGGTTAATTAGGTGGAATTAGTGTATAATGTCCTTTATTACATGTAGGACATGATCACTCGGGAGAATATTACTGCTACACTGATTTTAATCAAGAAACAATTCTTATTAGAATAATTTGTAATTCTATCTATAGCATACAGGTGTGATGACTGCACGAACAGATATGTTTCACCCTTCATATCGCCAATTACTCCAAACGAATAGACGTATGGGCTAACCGACAACATAACAAGAATATTCTTTTATTTACAATACTGTTTAAGGTTAATTACAGAAATATACAAAAAAGGACCAATTAATATTGAGCTAATTGTAAGATAACAAAAGTGCGAGTACGTATCGTATCCAATTAAAAACTGCGCGTAAAGCCGCGACACTAAATAATATAGTGACCTTGTTACACATATTACAATTACGACTACGTTCAAAAACGTACATGATATATTGAAAGACAAATTATAAGAATTATTAGTCATTCTCACAAAATCGAAGAATCACAATGAACGCGTGCGATTTTTATTTATACCAACGTGCGATATTTGAGCGCGAATATTCACACGTTCTCGTCAGGAAGCGACGCGTGGGCGATGCGGCGGTGTACGACAAACCTCAACGAATCAAACACGCGCTGGCGGTGTTTCGTCATCGGCGTGACAGGTTAACGATGGTCGTAACGGTGGCGAATACGTCGGACCGCATAACTAGCTTTTTATCGTCATCGTTACACTTTTATAGCTCCTCGCGGACTGCTGCTTGTGAAACTGGGATACGTTTAAACATTCGGCAAATATACAGATTAATAACATATTTAATAATAACCGTAAGATGGTTTCCTTTTGATTTTCCAGAAACAAGCGATGTGTAAATTCTTGTTAGCATGATTCTTATTAGAATTTGAACCAGTATTATGTCATGTCCTATTCGAAACGGGCTATGGGCTCCCGTGACAAAAACACAAATAAATATAACTTAAGTATATATTAACAAACAATCACCATCCCAAAAACTGCGCATTTTTATAATCGGCGTACAAATCCACCTTATTTTATTTGCAATAATTTGGAAGCGTCCAAAATCCACCCTTAAGTTAAGTTTTATGTTAAACACAATATATCCGCGGCGGCCACCGGAACCGGAACACAAACTGCATACACGCATTATTTATTGCGCGTATATTTATATTTCAGTTATTCTATGCAGTAGCAGTTAGTAACTTGCATACGAATTTTAACTGCCAGAATAACGGCAACGTTGTGACTAAGTTCGCTAACCGACCACGATAAACTACGCTGAATATGTGTCAGAGGACCACTTCACGGACTGCGCTCCCGCGGGACCCCGAAGTTGCCCGGTCGCCCGGGTTTTTATAGACAGTTTTATTTTGAAAACTTAAACTGCAACGGAGTTTATTTGTCCTTGGTAATGTAATTAATATTCATTATGATTGTGATGATCATATGTAGTGCCGAACGTATTGCGTAATACATTCATACGTTTTATAATGAACTAAAAGTTTCGAATGTAACCCCAATCTTAGTTATTTTTGAAATTACATAAATACATATTATGATCAAGAACATATATTATCTAGAACATGTTAATATAAATTCTAGATAATATACATATGTATAACCTAAGGCTCGATGGTTCGAACCAGTAACCCTTTGCGCTACAGAACGAAACCTTTCATTTGAGTCTGATACCCATTTGAACTTGACGTAGAGCAAGGGGCAAGGGGCAAGGAGCAATCTCTGTATAACATTCATATTTATTTTCATGTTTAACATTAGTTAGTACATGCCTGGTTTGTTAATAGTTTTTGTGTGTTAGTTAATAGTTTGTTTTCTGATGTAAACATTGAGAAACGGTTTATGTGAAATCTTGTAAACAAAGGTCACTATACCGCTTACTACTTCCAATAATTTTGGACAGTTAACAGTTTTCAATCTACCGATATAGTCATAATCGACTCATCACAATGACATTTTGCACCCGACACCAATCCGTGATTTGTGCGATGCCAAATATGTTTTAAGGATGTCAATCGTTCAATATTATTGCGACAACCGCTAGGAAATCCCTTAAATAAAAACCACATGACTTTATCCGAATATCACCTTAACGACCTTCTTTGGGCAGGTGTCGTAAACCAACGGATGAGTCAGGTGGCGAAATCGTCGCGTAATTAATATGTCGATTTATGACGATAACTTGTCACGCGATAAATTAATTTATTATTTTAATGCCTTATACTTTATATGAAGACATGTTCGTGTTTAACGTGTGTGCAAATGTTTGTGATAAATATGATTATTTATTGCTCTTAACAATGAAATACAACTTCATTTGGGAACTTCGAGTATTCACAGATTTGTAGCGTTGCATTAAATAAAATATTATAGTGGACACGTGAATCGTAAGTTGTAGAGAACTGCAATAATAGAGATATTGGAACCAACTTCATACTCTCACATCATGTAGCGTAATGATACTGAATGCAGTAAAGATATTGTGTTATAGAGGTGCTTATTTAAAAAAGAATATGGCAGTAGCGCCGTCATTCCGGCGACTACTTCTAGGCTCCGTTGCAGCAACGTAACGACTTGGTCGCGGCACCGATGCGACTCCCAAGCGACATATGAACGTGCAGCTGACAGACGAATTTCGTCCTTATTGTAACGCGGCTGAGTCCCCCTCTCGTTGCTCCTGGCAGCCGTTGGAGATTTTAAATTTCGTACCGTCGCGACATTAAATCGTAATCGAACACTTTACAGTGACGGTCGCGGCGAAATATCGCGTTCGGATGGTATAAATATGCACTTATCTTTCTTTTTAGTTAACGTAAGTCTGCATAATGCAGGCCTCGCTGTGGCCCACGTGTGCTTCGAATAAAATTTTAGCACTCCCGCATTGTTCTAGGCGATTTTCTGCGAGTGCGAGCGAGGCGGCAGATAGGCCATTTTGTTAGGGCAATAACGGAGCAAGTGTCTATAACTCGGGCGCTCGGAATAAGGGATATTTTTTTATCGGTACGGTGCGAGGCGGTTGTGCACCGGATTTTCTCGTTTCGATTCCGCCTCGAAACGTTAGTGTAATCGCATTTCCTCGACACGTTTTTATAGTTTTGAGAGGGAAATTGTTCACGGGGCTACAAATTAAATTTTTTCCAGCCTCTGATTCATGTACAGGTGGACGCGTGCCAGTGTTGTCATTTTTCGTAGTATTGGTATGCCATCACTCACCATCATTAACCTTTTTATTGTTCCATTATTGGTAATTGACCTCATTTGATTGGCACATCGAAATGAGAAGAGTTAGACCATGGGCTCCCACGCCGGTCAAGTATGTCTTGACAAATTCAAACCTCTTACAGAACATTTTAGAAATCCTTCAGGAGTGCGAATATCCTTACCTCTTTTTCCATCGTTATCACAACACGTGAAGTGTAATCTTAAAACACACATTATTTCGCATAGCAAGAAGTACGTCAATGGATTCGAACCAAGAACCCTTGGTGTTAAATGCTAAAATCTCAACCACTAAACTTTTTCTACTTATTAGATTACTTTGAGTACTTAAGAATAATGTTTCTTTATTTTGTTGCAGGTAAGCCATCAATTTCGACGTCAGGCCGAAGGTAAACAGTATAAAATCACGTCAAATTATCAATTAATAACGAATTGTCGGGCCCGTGATTGATTAATAATATAAAATCCGGTACAGTCGCCGTTCCTCCGCGCCGACAGATTGACACATTTTAGCATTAATTGACATATAGCATACATTTTTAATTGTGTGACTAATTGTATAACGTGACCGCTCGGAATCGGCCACTGTTTTTTTTTTGTAGTAGGTAGGTAGGTACATACTACATGTGATAATCGAAAGACATAGTTTAAAATATGTGCATATTTAGTACCGAAATTATGCAATATAGATCTGGTAGAACAGATAACAGTCACGAAGTCTTAGATAAAAGTAAGCTTAGTAAAAACGTGGTATATTTTATTTTTATAAAAACAATTAAATAAATAAATTAAGAGGCAAGATCTTGAAGAAATCCATTCTTGTGAAAATGATCTTGATATGCTGTGAGCTTCTGTAGCTTCGTTATGTAGATGCGATTTTGTTGAGGTGGTCGAGTTACCGTCCATTCGTGACCACTTGAAGTGCAATCACAGTTAGTCAATGAAAACCAAGGTTAGGGTCCGTGGGTGTAAATATCACCTGTTGGCTTTTAACTGGAACATATGTATGTTTCGAAGATTGTGGAGTGATATCACTTAGGAACAGACCCTAATGGTCTGTGGTATGAATTGAAAAATTAATTTTTTGCTACACATACATATGTACATCTCTAAAAGTAATTATATGGGAAATAATTATATCCCTTTAGACGACTCCTGTGCTCAGTAGTGGATTCTGAAATACTGATAATTATACATGTCATATACAAAAATTCTAGGAATTAAAATAACGCCTAACATCGATAACTACATCACCACAGTTTGCTTTAAATGTTTTTAATAATTTTAGTATTTCGAAAAACGACTGATTCGTATTTTTGTATTTACGTACATTTGTACTTATTGAAGTTTAACATGTGTGCTATATTACCAATAAAATATAGCCTTTTACCCAGTCCCCTAACCTTGGTCTGAAATCGAATTAAACCGTATAGACCGATCCAGCTGTTTGTGATCAGAAAAAGACGTGTGCTAACCCATCAATCACCCGTCAACGGTGCACAAACAGCGACAGGTCAAGGGTCCCACGTCTCCCCCCTCCTTTCGGGGTAGACGGATGGGGGGTTGATTGATATCGTATTGACGCGGGAAGACGTTGACGTATTCTGATGGTTGCTGATTCGGTATACGTTTTTCGATATATGGCAGACGTGTTCCACACGTAACCAGCACAAGGGGTTGATGACCCAAAATTGTATTAATGTAGAGTATCTGTGCTCCATGGCAAATTACGTAGAGTTCTTTTGAATGTGTTATAAACTTTGGTCCTTGAAATAAAGCTAACTCTATGGAGACGGATAGATATAAAAACTTTATAGGGACACATCTTTGCTACGAGTATATGTATATTTTTGTATATTTTATTATGATACATGTCCGGTTTTTGTCTATTTCCCGGTGAGCGGCAATAGGTGGTGAGTCTATTCCATAATGGGATACTCCATTCTGTTCCATAATGCCGATAGGTTATATCGATATTCTGAACAAGTGACCTGTTACCTATACTCGAACTTACAGATCATAATATAGTCGCTACTATTCAGCGGTAGTAATAATTGCAGTTAAGGTTTTATAAGCAAATCTTTCATAAAATTTTGTACCTCTGGATATTCACTTTAAGCTGTTAGAAGTGTCTGTCGTGTACACTGTACCTATACAAATCATATATTTCTTATTATTATTTTTTGATATGTATAACTTTCCTTGATAGTTGGGGTATTGGCTTCAAGCTGAGGTACTTACACGCGTCATTCATCAGCTGATGGAGCGTTCTCTCAAACCGTGCTTATGTCGAACACAATCATGTTTGATGGTTTTATATGTAATAGATTCTGTTTTTATATTTTCCGAGATATTTTGTTGTATTCATGTTATATTACAATGTGCCTGGTGTAACTTCTGAAAAAAACGTACATTAGATTTATTGAATTATTTATTGAACAAAAGCATTACGCTACGTTATGTTTTTGTTGAATTATATAGAGATTTTCCTTATAACGTGCAGATTAACTTCATCAAATATTTCTCGCGTTTCACGTTGTATTTCATAAAATTTTTTAAGGCAACGACGCTAATGTAGAGACGTGTCGAGCTGCTCCATTTGAAATATTAATTCTCATCATATCTCGCGTGATTGACGGGTGTCTACGCCGGGATATAGACGTCACGGGCAAATACCCCTCTCCCAGGGGGTGGTCACCCCGCTTCCGAATGAAATATCTCAATCTTTAGCGCGATTTATTGATTGATATATCGATTCTGTCTGATGTTTATGGTTGACGGTCGGACTTGACGGGGATTCTGTGAAGTTGTGTGTGCTTAAGCTTGTATGTATTGATGTGCTACTTACGAATATATGGCTTTAAGGTTTGTTTAACTGAATCGTGACTCTTAGTAAATAAGGTACGTTTAGTTAATCGTAGTGTCGTACTGAAGAGGCTATAAAACCCTTGACAATTGGTTTTTAATTTTGCTGATTGTCACCAATAGCCCAAGTGTTCTGTTTTGTTTGTAATGTAGTGGTTTCCTTCAGACGTTATCTCACCTTAAGATCATTTAAAGCTTAGAAAATGTATTCTCTATACACATTTCTAAGTTTTGGTTAGATGGCCCGTCTTTGACAGATCAGAGGATCAGATGATCTAAATTAGACAAGAAGTCATTAGATTTAGAAGGGCCAGGACCGGAGGGAATGGTGCCAGTTAGGACAGGCATCAGTCCAAGGACTTCTAAAATAGGCGCATAGAGGGATGATCGTGAGATTTTGTCCAATTTTCGAATAAAACTATAATTTACACAATACACTAGTATTTGTATAAATCCCAAAAGAGGTGTTAATGCGATATAAAATCCTGGGGCCCCTTCCGTGGCGACATCTGAAGCTATTTGTCAAACATCGTTTAGTATTTTCGTGGAGCGACTCACTTCGTCAGTTCGTGGTGCGATGTGCAGCGTTGTATTTCGTCCTTTATCTCCTAAAAATTACAATAAATTATTGTTTGACATAAATCCAGAAAAAAAATTTAATAATATTGCTTATTTCTTAAAATTCATAAAAAACAATAATATTCGGTACATTAAGTAGACCATGAACGTTTCGATGTAGGACACTACAGGAGCAAAACTAGTTAAATAAAACTATAAAAAAGATCATATCCAGTTTAATATATTTTTCATCGTGGCAAGTTCTCTTCAAAGAAATTCTTTGCCGCTGTAAAAATAAGAAAAAAAAAACAGAAACCAATAATAACTGCATCGCTGTCGTTATCCGACTCCTGCTGTCACTCGGACCACGCCTCGGCGATTTTTCTTCACAGTATTATACCCACAGACTCACAGACATAGAGGCGTCTTTGCTTTGACACATCGTCTTTGACATGTGACGTTCAGCGTTGACAGTTGAACCGCACTTCAGGACCGTGTTCGTGGAATGTAAGCCTTGTTACAAGGAATTAAGGCATATAATCGCGTGATCGGATCGTAAGATAAGTTTGCTTAGGACAGACGTCCTCAACAATTTTTCTCGTTGCAGTTGATTGGACGTTATGGCGATGGGGTGCAGAGTCGATAATAGTTGATTTCTTTCTTGCTACCTCCCAAGGTTGTTTTGATGGAGTGGCCGTCAATTAAATAGGCGAGCGTTCTGTACGTCTGCGTATGATTGAGTGCAGTAATGCAGATTTTCTTTGAAGATATCGCCTTAGCGGACTTGTTTGTGGGTTTTTTTCCTGTTATGAGATCTGAGTGTTTCCATAATTATCTTGGACAAATCGAACGATGTATCTAATTAGAGAATTGTTGTCGGCTATAAAATTAGCTCATTCGGCTCGTTTAGTTCACAATAAATTATTCTTATTATTCCATCGAACCCGAAATTGAAAAATTGTATACATGAATATTTAACAAATTAAAAATTAACTTTCTCTCCAACGATACGAGAAAATATTTATGATATTGTAATTTGTACTCTTTCTAATGAGATGCGATTTGTATTCTTATTGGAATCAAAGTTCCATTTTCCACTTTCCATTCCATTTAGTTGACACAAATTTATTTTTCCGCGTAATATACCTACATGTTGATTAATGAATCGTGAAAATTTTACTCGATTAAATATGGAAACCCTTACAGAAGTACGTAGTCTAAGTATTTGTACAACAAATTTAATAAATAACAATAATAAAATACAATAGATAAAGATTTGTCCTAATTCAGCTTGCGTGATTTCTATTAATAATGAATAATGCTAGCTACCTAATGGTGGTATTATCTAGCGCATTTGTTGCCTAATCATTTTTGTGGAACTCTGGAATTTTATTCATTGAAAAATTTGTTACCAGTCGATGAATAACTCATTAGTCTCGTAGTTAGAGACCATGAATACTGAGCCATGGATAGTAGGTTTTATTCCCGTGTAAAACACTTATGTGTGATGAGCCCGAATATTTGTATTCATATATTTACATATATGTATGCATAGTTTATCTGTTGTCTGGTTACCATAGCAGACTCTGATTGGTTTGGGATCAGATGGCCTCGTCTGAGGTGCCCCAAAATATTAGTATATTATTTACTCATTCGGTAATAATGTTCACTTTTTGTTGAAACTCTTCACTTTAATCTCAACTATCAGTGTTAGACAGACCTGCGCCAGGTGGTGAGCGGGTTAACTGCGAAAATGACAAAAAATCTACATCTTCACCCATCGCTCTATGGACCTTTTTCCTTTCAAGGTCAGACCACATGAGTTGTTTGAGGTCACCTGCACTACAACCTTCATCGTCTATATATATGTATAGATATGTTCCTCAACTTGTTTAGTTTCTATTTCATACATACATATATATATACACTTAAAATTAATAGAGATTCTTCTAAATTAAGATAATAAGGGAATACAAAAGTAGTTTGTAATAAATTTCTATTTCGTTTTCTAATATTGTGTCTTTTTTAAAACTCCCTACTATGTCATTCTTTTTCCTATACCTATGCTAATATATATTGCATACGTCATATTTTTTATCATTCTAAAGTTCTTGTCCATCACAGAGCGAGTACGAATTATTCTAAATACGGCGACACACGGACGAAAAAATCGATGATAGGCACATTGTCCGACCCACATCGACTTTGAGCTGTCAAGTTTGATTGAATCAACCGTGTGTAGAGCGAGCCACGCGTAGAGGGGACGAGTTGCGTGACTGTATGTAATTTTACTTTATTAATTCCACGTTATTACTAAGTGGTAATATATCTTTAACATTAAGGGATCATTAACAATTATTAATCATTCTATAATATACAATAATAATTAATGTTTCACTTTTATTAAATTTCTATAGAATATTATTTATTAATTAAGATGATATATTGGTAACTCTTGTAAAGTGGCGTTATAGATTTTATGAAATGGTTTGTGGTCGTATTTTATATTAGGTAGTAATTAGGTAATGTAGTATGTAAGTACTATTGTTGTTATCTTATAAAAATTGCGTTGCAAAATTAAAAGTTTGTATTTTACTTTACACGTGCATAAACCGACTTATCATCGTCTTTATACCTTTTACAAATAACAACATAGCCGCCCAGGGTAAACCAGAAAAACAGTAGAATCCAGAGCGAGAACTAGCCAGGGACAGAATAACAAGTGAAAAATTTCCGCCGCCTCTATCCTTCACAAAGCCACCGAGTAAATAAACCGACGGTCGACAAAGACGTCCGTCTGCGCGCGACGTCTGAGCGACGTGTGTCGCCCCTCGTTCCCCCCAACCCCGAGCCTCTGGGCCCTCAAACCCCCACCGATAATGATGTTAACTTGCCCGGACCGGCCGGCTTTGTCGCGTTTTTGACTCTGTTTACGCTAAGGAGCCCTGATTAATATTTGTTCATTTTTTTTTGTTCGTCTTTATTTTGGGACAATCGACCGACTCTGTCCGGCTTTGTGGACCAAGCATCGTGGATATGCAGGATTTTGGTTTTGTTTTGAAGGTACGAGAATAATAGTATCTATTAGTATAATATTTCTTTTAAGATTAGATATAGAACGTTAAATGTTAAAAGCAAAGATCGTGCTATACATATATAAAACTGTTTTGGCTTTAGATGATTATATAAATTGTAAAATTATGGACTTTGTGTTTGTCTCACTATAATCGTTATCATAATATTACCATTCTTCTCACTAATGCGATCTTTTTACCTATATTTCTGTAATCTAAATAATAAAAAAAAATCTAACTAATACAAGTCCCATAACATTGAGGTTTCTAGGCAGTATTGTATAGTATACCAAATAAAATATAAAAAGAATGAAATACTTACATTTTGATTGCGGCCAAACATTTTGACTTTGTCTTTGATCTAAAACTCTAAAGAGAATTCATTTAACGAAATAAAATTCGTCATCATGAGCGAGTGCCAACCCTAATTCCAATATGTCTCACACAAAACATTCCATCCGATAGACAAAAGAACCCCAAAATTTAGTTCGTAGTACAGAAATCATACACGTTACGTTCCTTGAAATAAATTCGCATCCCCGCTCGCGGTAAATTGTCTTCAAGAGCTGACCACCCCCCCACAAGGGGGGTCGGGTGGGTAGTCGGGGGGACTCCGTCTCCCCCCGTTCGTCTTGCTTATGACTGACAGGCGGACAGCTTGAGTGATTGAGAGTGACTCGAGGTATAATGCGCTCGGGCGAGATGCGAATGGTCCGAAGCAAAACATGATATAAATACACCGTGTGTACACGGTTCTAGTTCTATGGTTCTAGCACTAAGGTCGGTTTTGTCATGAAGTATTATCGAGTTAGTACGTTTTGGACTGTAACTTTGGTACAAAGTTATTATGAATTAAAATATGGTGCATCGTTTTTAATGTGCTTTGTAAGGTGTTCGCAATTAGGTACTGTCATGATGACGACACTCGCACGGATTGAAATGTGTTCGTATTAAAGGATACGATAACGCAAATAAGTATGTGCCTTAGAATATTAAGGAAGAAATTTTATATTTATATGCCAGTCTTGGTTCGTTCACTGCGCGAGCTAGCAAAATGAAAGCCATCTTCAGCTAGGTACATATCAGCCCCAGTTTAAAGTTGGATTAAGATCTATAATACCAATAGCAGGTGAGAGACTTTCAGGTTAAATGAAAATTATTGGGAAATTTGCACAAACTATATCCTATCCTTCGTAACGCTGTGGATGTTAGTACATAAAATGTAAATAACATGTTTATCTGGCCTGTTTTATCAATACCAGTTTATGGAAACAATATGACTTGTTAGAATTTATGCATATTTTATTTTTTACGTTTGCGAAACACTGTTTCTGAATTCGTGTTAATGTTTTAGACTGCCTCGTTGGTCGTGTTGATTGCAAGTGCGACTGCCGATCGGGAGGTCCCGGGTTCGATTCCCAGGTCGAACACTACAAAATTTTCTAATTTAGAT
>DWDT01003025.1:0-12859 GCA_018245595.1 Microceris scylla | reverse complement strand
AAGGCCATAGTCTGCCACGCTGGCCAAGTGCGGGTTGGCAGACTTTCACACACCTTAGAATTTTTTTTCTAAGATGAAAGCAAGTGATATTTAGCCTTTTGGTGGAGGCTTATGTCCAGCAGTGGACTGAGCTAGGTTGATTATAATGATGATGAACGGAATATTCGCCCCTCTTCTAGTTTCGGCCACAACCGCGAGCGATACCTAGATCGAACATTACTGTTTACCCAGATTACCTAAATTTTAACACTCGATAATAGTAATTAAGGGGGAATGTTTATCATTTAAGAAATTGCAAAAATTCACATGGCCCTTTAGGTATTTGTTTAAATAAATAAAAACAATTTAAACTTCTTGATTTTAAAGACGCCGGTTTAAAATTCATTTGCTCAAGTTACATACTGAATGATTAACTGTGGAAAGTTCGTTGACCGTTAAGAGGTTTGTCCCCGAGGTGTAAATCCAGTCTGTATGTCCACAAAACGCATGACCAGGTACTTTTTCGTTATCAATTTATTTTTCGAGTGAGAGACTATTCCAGTTGTTGACCAAGTAAACAATACGACATTCCTCATAACAACCGCACACACGACGAAAATAATATTATTAAAAAGCCAACCGAGCTTGATTGATAGTATGTTAACAATAGAAAAATAAAAATTTACGCAGATTTCAATGTGGCTAGCGAGAATAAATATTGCGTCTACAAGGATCTGCAATCAGTTTTTCTGACTCACTAATAGTCACAAGTTGTATTTCTGTATACTTTGATCTTTCGCGTCTTTCGTGTCTTTGTCTCTTCGCGTTCTCGCGCGGTAATGAATGCATGAAATAAACGCGCTTTGTATCACGATTGTTACAACAAAACTCTGCTCAAATTTAGTCAATTAAACAATATTTTGTAATGGTTACATGCTGTTATTACTGTAGTTTGATGCGCTAGTGAGTGGCGCCTAAATCTTAAATCTGTTTATTAGTTATTGTAAATTTGTATATTTATAACTTACTTCTAAGCATTAACCAGTTGTGTGCGAACGGAAAGAGCAGGAGGAGCGGTGTCATCCACATCCGAAAGAAGTACCAGAATATCAGCCAAGCGCCCAGCGCCACTGCTGACTTCTCTTGGTTCTCCCATTCGAACAACCGCCTGTTGACACAAGTTATAATCAAACACTAACTTATATTAAGAATAATTGTTTATTATAGGTACAAGTGTATGAAGAGAGTAATGATTTTTTCGGTGTATGCCAGTAGGCTCACCACTTATTCCATGGAGGGATATAAAAAGTAAAGCAACGAAATTACACACGTAAAGGAACAAATTAGTGGTTGAAAGATTGTGTGGAATTTCGTAGGGTTGGAAATGGAGTGGGTCGTTCATCTGAATTGTTACATTTACGCTCTTGGTCACGTAACAAATAACATTTATTTGAATGTATCATACTGTAATATCGAATAACGCGCGAGGGAAACAGGGGGTAAAAGCTAGTAATAATGATCGCTCTTTTCGATCACTCACTATTCAGATCAATGACCTATCTTCATTATAGTTTATCAGTAATATTTTAGCAATTGTTGTTGTTTGATATACCGACTAATTGGTGTCTGAAGAAACGTTACGAATATCTCTCACTCTACTACAATTAATAAGTAATCATATTAGATAGATAATGTTTGAACACATGTGCATATGCAACAAAGAGTGAGTCCATTGTTCGAGCGTACGATAAATGATGTCAAAGATCCGCGCCACAGACAAAGTTTAACGATTTTACTGCCCGTAGTGGCGTAGTCACAGGCGGCGCTATAATATGTACGAGTGCTAATATAGTGTGCTATAATGTATGTTACCACTAATAAAACTGCTACAGGTATTCTATGATATACATATATGTATCTTTGCGGTCATTACCTGCGCTATAAATATCATTATTTTGCTATTCCGAGATCTTTTGCTATCTCGTGATATGTGTTGCAAGATCTGTTCACGTATTTGGACGATGTAATATTCAAAAAAAATGTACTCGTATATATTCAAGCTACATGTACGATCATTTACAGAAAAAATATAATAAATATGAAATAATGCCTCTCTAAAGTATTTATTTCTCCTTGCATTTAGAACATATGTATATACATATTGTAGCTCAATCTGTGTCGACGTTAATGCTTGAGCATTTTACTACTTACAATAGCATTAAAGCATTTACTTATTCTTGCATTTAGAACATATATACATATGTATATGCATCTGTTCAGCACACAATGGAACAATGTCATTACTTACTTTAAATGTTCGTTTCCAATTTGAATATAAGTGAAGACGTTCTTAATAAACTTCAAGTTGCTGTAAATGAGAGGAATGTCGAATTTTGTTGATTTTTGTACATATTTTGTCTCCTTTGGGCTTAACACTCGAAGTGATGCTTTGATCTGTAACATATTGGTATATGAATATTGGAACTGTCACAATAAATTGCACATTTTAATTACAAGAAAAGTTATAGTTCATCAATAGGTCATCAATGTTTTCGCAAAATATGCCGTCCATCATTGGCCGCTTTAGATTTCTTATTTTTATATAATTTAAGTAACATCATCATCATCATCCTGTCTCAATTCACTTCTAGACGTAGGCCTTTCATGGGGGATTTTTACCTACAATCCCCACGTTGGGCATGCGGATTGGAGCAAAGGTTCTGGTACTGCCTACACCGCTGCCAGTTGGCGTTCAGGCATTTAGCGGTGATTTAAATAACGTTACAATAGTATTATTCGTTAGTAACAGGTTTCATCTGTACCATCATTATATCCTTAACGGATTGTTGTACTGACCGGATTCCAGACCAGAGACATTTCAAGTAAGATCCTTGGACAGTTGCCCTTTGCGCTGGACTTTTTCGAGCGGTCCTTCAAGGCGTACCATTTCTTCTCATTGTTGTTTATCCTCAGCAATGGGATAGATAGTTTACCGAGCGTTTCTCCTTTCATGGATTGTATTATGGACTCGTCGTACACTGTTAAATCTAGCGTTGAGGTTATGTCGTGGACTGCGCTGTGAACAACAACAACTGAATAATAATCACATCAACATGATTCCCTGTTGTCATTCCACTATTGAAGACGGCTCTCCTCTCAAAATGAGAAGGATTGAGAGCCTAATTTGCTACACTTAGTGCAGGTTGGCAAATTTCATTCGCTCCCGAGAAGCGTTACAAACCGTTAAGATGTGCAAATTTACTCACGATAGTTTCCTTCAATATCATAATACGTGACGTTTGATTGAAAAACGTATATTCTTTTAAAGAAGATACCGTGCTAGGATTTCAAACCCGGATCCTCAGAGTGAGAGGCTATAGTTTAAACGACTAGACTATCACTGCTGTTTAACGCATGTTTTGTATAATTATCGTTACTTACAAAACAAAATTTCTATTCCAGTTGGGCTCGGCCGTGCCGTGCGCCGCGTGCGTCTGCACCCTGGAGTTGTCCAGCTCGAGCACGCAGTAGGCGTCCACGTTGCCGCTGAGGTTGAGCGCGCTCAGCCCGCGCGCGCTGTGCACCGTCACCGACAGCTGGCCCACGTCCTTGCAGCTGTCGCTCAGTCGGTACCATAGCTGTGGACAAAGGAATTTGTTTTAATGTTTGATCATATGTTTAATTTTATTAACCATTTATAATATAGTACTCAGAGAGGTGTGGATTCGGGTTGCGCATCTGTTGATGCAATTTTAGAAATGTTTTTATTAGAAAATAACATCAGGTATGAATGCGTAACCGAATACACTTCATGTCGGTTGGTTCCCTTCCTTATAGCAAGTCAAAGCGAAGCTTAAAATCATGTAAATATGTTTTATGAGAAATGGAAGGGGTGCTACCAACATTACATGACCCTCGTAGAGTCACGATCTCACCCTATAAAGCTTTTGTTACCAGCGCTCGGTAGAAATGTTCGTAATCAATTCCTTTATTCCCATCAAGAAATATGAAATACTTTACAATAAAGATTTAAGAATATCTTACAAGAGATAATAATTGAATTCATCGCTGATATTACGAGCAATGAACTTATTTAAGGGAGACAAGCTTTGTTTTTATTTATCATCTTAAAGCGGTAATATGATGTTTAAAGTCTTTTTGCACACATTTTAAAAATTTAGTTGTATCTCATAGTCCTATATTTTGTATACTGACATCAAACTTTGATATATGAATAGTTATATACATATGTATAAGTATATTATATATAATTATGTATCCATGTTGTATGTATTTATGTATATGTATGTATGTATATTTATGTATAAGTATGTGTGTATATATAGGTATATTATAATTATATGTGTATGTATGTGCGCCTAAGACCATGCCCTATCCATCACCCAGGGTTGACTGGAAGAGAATGCCATTAGGCATTAAGGACGCTCTTGTATCCCTTAGTTTAAAGTGCTGCAAAATTTTAAATAAATAAATAAACTTTATCTCGGAAGTTTATGTTTGTACGCATGTTTGCTTTTCATGTACGAGTAAGTAGTTCCCAGCACAGGTTCTGCCTTGTTTGAAAAGTAATGATCACGTGTGAGGCACACCAAAATTAGTATTGTTATTATTTGTCCTTAATATATATATATATATATATCTTGTTTCCGTATCTGCTGTATAATAGATAAAATGCGTATAATGTAATATTATTTTTCATATTCATTTTCTATCGTACCTACACGAAAAATTATGTACTCAAATATTTGAGTACATAATTTTTTACCGTTTGATAGAGCACCGACGTGTCCGTAGTTCGACTACAATCAACAAAGATTAGGGAACGCGGATGTGGTCATCTTATGCATGGGTGACCGATGCTATCATATTTTATGACCGCTTTCATGCTTCAGGGGGCACGTTTAGTGGTCAACGTGTGAATAAAAAATATATATTTCGAATTCTGCTAGCGTAAAGTTGAATTCTTGTAAACGATTGTAAATGTATGTACGTGTATATTACTTTTATTTTTCGTTTCAGTTCTGACTCATCCATAACATTGTACCAACTTCTTTGTTGACTAGCCCTTCATCATTATCAACCCTTTTACCGTGCCATTGTTAAATATGGCGCTCCCCTCAGAATGAGCAAGATTAAGGCAGTATTCTGCTACTCTAGCTGCATGCAGTTTGGCAGACTTCTTACAGAACTATTACGGAAAACTCTAAAATTCTAGTTTCAGCGGGTATAAAAAGTCTAATAACAAAACTATTATCCAAATATTAATGTCAAAATAAGTATAGATATGATTGTTATGAAGATCAAATTGGTTAGATCAAAGTACCAATTGAGGGTATATAATTTTTTGTGTAACATGTTTTCCTTGTGTTGTGATGACGTAAAGGACAAGGCAAATCGTAGGTTTCATTTTTTTATGAAGAAGATTAAGCTGAGTTTTTCTGTATGAGCATTATTTTCAGGTACCGATTCATTTGGACATAATTTGAGCGAGAGAGCGTCGGAATCACTTAAAAGACAGTAACCTGAGTTAAGTTTATGTTAAGATGATTCCTTCACCTCTTGGTCTAGCGGATAAATTAACAGAAATTCTACTTGTTAGTATAATTTACACATAATAATTTTATTTTTGAATTATAGAACTAATTACAATTTAACATGTTTAATAAAGGACCTGGCTCTAACTCCATTCCTCTATTATTAAAAAGAAATGTGCTCGTCTTACCTGTCCGAGTCATTGCAACGTTGTTTTAAAGAACCTTTGTGCTGACGATACTGCCCCACAAAAGGGAAGCTCGGCTACGTTATTCCTCTCCACGAAAAATGTGATTAAAACGATATTTCAAACTGCAGTCCAATGTCTATCCTTTTTTCTTTTTTTTAAATTATTTGAAGCTCAGCTTCAATATATAATTACTATTTGAAACCTATTTTCGACGAACACCAACTTGGGTTTTTATCGGGATGGTCATCCTCGTCTAAACTTGTTGGCTACATCACTGATATTATCAAAGCATTTGAAAATTGAAGATCTGTATTGATTTTTTGAAACCATTTGACGTAATTGAAAATTAAGTAATGCTGATATATGGGACGCTTTGTATAGATGGTGTGAATCTTATTTTTAAAATCGATCAGAGTTAGTCACAGTACTCGTAAGAGACTTCAAATCTTTGCTAATACCAGCCCCATCCGGCGTGTCCCAGAGTTCGCATTTACGGCCTCTGTTTGTATGACCTGTGTCCTAATATTACATCCAAATAACAAATGTTTGCTGACAAGCTCAAAATATATAGAATAATTTGGAAATATGATCAGTTAATACCTTCGCAATGTGATCATAACACTATAAGTACATAACTGGCGCTTTCAAAAACACATGGAAATTAATACTTCTAAAGGTCATCATTTTAATTTCTCTACAAATAAGTATCCCATAGCAGTCAACTTTCATATTAATGACACAGTTATTACAGAGTTATTATTACTGACTGCCTCGTTACTCGAGCGGCTGCAAGCACGACTGCTGATCGGGAGGTCCCGGTTTTAAGTCCCGAGCCGGGTACTATTGTATTTTTCTAATTTAAAATTTCTAGTAGTGACTCGGAATCTTGATCTGAACCCGGTGAAAGGCAATAGGCTCACCACCTATTCCATGGGACTTAAACGTTACTGGTGAAACCCGCCCACTAGCCATATCAAAAATAGTACGACGTTCATCATTATCCTTTGGTGCACAAACTGTGGACAACAATCTCCACTATATCCCATATATTCCGTATATGATAAAATTGGTAATATAATTTTATACATCGATTTGGCAGTAAAAGATTCTTTCAGATCAAATACAATTCCATGATTAGTATACCACCATAGGTAGGTATATTATAAACTAATATTTTTTGATGATGATATAAGTATAGCATCTACTAACCAACCCTAACTTAACCTCACCTAAATAATAGAACTTACGAGTAATAACCTAGCTCGGCTGTATAACTATAATTATGTGACTTTATATTATAATAATCTGGTATGTAACCGTATATTACCGTACAGAAAACGTATAATAAATTATGCACTTACCCGTACACGGATGATAAATCCTGGGGCTTACGAGTATTAACATAATTAATGTGCGTTTCGTATTCAGTCGCTTAGCAAATGCCTTGTACATCTGCACTATGACAAATAATGAAAACACTATTCAAATGCAGACCACGCGTTTGAATAATTGAATGTAATTCAAATTGAAGAAAATCCTTGAAATGTCATTGGTTAAGTATGCATGAAATACTATAAGAAAATTAATATATTTGGAGAATTGTGTAAAAGAAACGTATATTGTAAAAACTCATACATAAATTATTATAACATCATACATAAATCATAATATTTTCTGCTTGATTTATGTATAGGTTGACTGTTTCGTTGGTCGAGTGGTTGCAAGTGTGACTGACGATCGGGAGGTTCTGGGTTCAAATCCCGAGTCGGGTACTACTGGATTATTCTAATTTAGAAATTTCTAGTAATGACTGGGAGTGGATCTGTGCCCGGTGTACAGCAATAGACTCACTACCTATTCCATGGGACTTAAATGTAACTGGTGAAACATGGAAGTGTACTACACTCCTCTGTCTACTTCTTCGGGGATTACAGACGTGATGTTACGAATTACAATTAAATTCACTAAATTCCTAACATATGTATCTTCCTTTTTCCCTCCCTCTAAGTCGCGGAAATCTCTCGGAAGCTTTAGATACTATATAAATATAAACGAGATTTAAAAATTACTTTGCCAAAGAAGTTTCACTTCTGGCATGTGTACTTTATATGCACACGATTTTTTCAATTTATTTCACAGGAACTTTCACAATAATGTTACATAAAATGTATCTTTGGCATACTGTGATGGTTGATGGTGAGTTAGTTGTAGGGTTCTTCCTTACTATGTATATGCTATTTTATATTCTGTGTGTGCATGATGCATGTATCGAGCCTACTACAAACAAATATAATATAAGCATACAAGCAGGCGAGTGCGCATCTGGATGCGCAACTCGCTCTCTCTCTGTGTGTCCCTGTCTGCTTTTATCATATAACCTCAATACAGGGTTGTACAGACACGTGGACATTTTGCGAAAAGGAATTGGTATTTGTGTTTTTGTTTTAAATCATACCTGAATATTGTTTTGTTATTGCAATTATATATGTTGTATACGGTTAAAGTCAAATTCAAATTGAGAATAGATTACCTAATATTGTTTGTCTTTAATATTTAATGTATATGTACATCATACATACATAATGTGTAATAGAATTTAATCAAATTTCGATCATTACTGCGCCACTAGTAGTTATCATAAGCTAATAATTTCTATGATAGAACATTACGATGAGATTTAAAAATTTCTTTCCATTTAGTATTTTTCTTGATATAATGTATAATTTACTATTTTGTATATTATAATTTTTTATGAATAAGTATTTTTCCTGAAATATTTAATGAAACTTTCTGATGTAATTCGTTTCTTTAGACGATTTGCCTTGAAAAAATAATATAAAATGAAGATTGATATATACGCATTTCACTTCGAATTACATTCGGAGTTGAAGAAAAACGCAAGGAACTTCGTTCTTGACAGGCTTCCCCCGACCGCACATTTTTTTTTCTTATTTAACTCAAGGTGCAGATTTTAGTTTAGGGAATTATTGGCACTGGCAATAAATTAGTGTAGGTACAATTCTAAATTTAAATTGAGAAAACATTATTTCAGTGTCAATGTTATTTTGCGAATCCAATTAAAAGGCAAACACTTAAGTTACGTAAAATAATGTAAAAACTAGTCTAAAAAGAATTAATTATGAAGAATTTATCATAAATAATATAACCATAATAACGACCTTACAACATCTGTACATACGGCTATCTGATAACAAAGTAGCTAGAACTTGTTGTATGGTAGCACGGAGCATGGTTTTATCAGATGGCTTATAAACTAAATAATATTGTATACATATATGTACTTATATATTTTTACACTTAGACACAGAACCGTGTTACTACTTTATGAATAGAATTATGAAGATATATTCTAAAAAAGCCCTTCTTATTCTGTTGTGATCTGCAAATATGTGCATTCATGTAATGAATATATTTTTCATATATTTGCATTTATTTAATAAACATTGTAATGGAATGTCAACAAAGCTTCAAAGGTGACTTTTGACTCTATTGTATTCGTCTTTAACGGAACTTGTCTGAGTTTAACATTCAGGTTTATTGTGTAGCGTACGCAGTCATGTATATGCATTTCGAAAATAAGCTTTTAAAAACTTGCTAATGACAACTTGGTAATTCATTCTTTACCGTTCGTCAGCCATATTGAATGCCTACCTGCTAGCTTATGGTCTTCTTCTAATACACATACACAAATACTGTATGAAATATAAGCGAAGCACGTCAGGTCTGTATGGACAGTTATATGGCACTCGATACCCTCTGCCTATTTCGCAAAGTAACTGGCATGACGACATAAAACAATAGAATATATGTACAATTAGTGTTAAGAATAACGCTGAGTACCTCCTTAGCGCGGAAAAATATTTATACCCGATATACATATTATAGTGACCGCGAAAACACATTTTTGTGTAACGGAATATTTTAGGTTATTGATGAAAGCAAAAAATAGCACAGACGTCTTTTTGTGGCTGTCAATGAACGATTTAGGTATTTTTTACACCGTTCCATACTACTTTTTTCAAGTATTCAAGTAGGTACTACGTGTCTGAAGACAGAAAGCAAGGATATTTTCAAGAAGGATGATTTTTTATCTATTAACAATATAAGAAAATTAAAAAAGATATACTTTTCCTTAATTATCCAAACCAATAATAAAATAACCAATAATTAAAACCAATAAAGATTTTAAATAATATGTTCATATTCGTATACGTTTTCCTCGTTGGTCGAGTGGTTGGAAGTGTGGCTCGAAAATCTCCGAACTCGAAAATCCAAAACCGGCGCGTACGTGAAGGACGAAGGAATGTAGAAGAAGAGCGTGAGGTCTATAAGGATAAATATGTTTGACGCCCACAACTTTCTGTGTGCCCCGTGCCTTGGAGTGATAGTATAATAATAATAAACAACTTACATATTTGTCTTCGGACAGCGGTGGGTACACCTCGTTCGTGGTAAGCATGTTGTCTTCTGTGGCATTCCTCTCAGTGCCACAGAGCGTGATAAGCAGATGTACCTTTCCGTAACCACACTCCAGCTCCTGCCATACGTCGTGTGTCCGTTCCCTCTCAAACTGTGAGAGGTCGATGACGCATCTGAAGATATATGATGCCTTTTATTTCTCATTGACAGTGGAGTTGCACATACGTAGATGCTTAGAATTACAACACGCAGATATCAACTTAGCACTTTAACACTTGCGAGGAATGCTATAACCGGTCTTGACATTTGACTGTCGCCAATTGGCTATAATGTACACCGGTCTCCTTCAAAGCGTCCGTACTTCGCTATTACGTCATCGTAGTGGGGTGCCTAGATAACTTCTGCGTTTTATAGATTTGTATGGAAAGATCATAAATACATTGAATCTAGTTAAATAGCTAAGATAAGAATTAACATTTTAATACTAAGTATTTGAATTTAAATTCTCATCTTAGTTTAAACAAAGGATAGAGTGAATGATAATTTTGTATATTTTGTCATGTAGACAAGTAGACATAGTATTGTAGTTAAGGTCATAAGAGCTTGGGTTAAGATTTGAATTTTGCGGCCCCCAATACTTTGTAGCAAAACAAACAATATTATATGTATCTTTCAAATGTAATTTAACTTAAATAGATAAAAAGAGTTCTTATTTATTTTGTAGGAATAGAATAGAAGTCATAATTACAGACGACCATTTACAAATTAAAATACGATATCCTTCAAAAATACCCATGCCCTTATTGTTTCCAGACTATGGGGCTGCAAGTGCGGTCTTTGAGGATTGGACAGACAATCACATTTTTTCTTAACATATTTTATCTGTATAAGAATTATATCTAAATGTTTTAATATGTATTGTTTAATATATACCATCATCATTATCAGCCTACAGTGCCTACACCCGTCCACTGCTGGTTATAGCCCTTTCCATAGCTCGCTGAACGACGTATAGAAAACTTTTTTGATATAACTTGCTGCCACACAATATTGACAATTATATTAAGTGCCCCTTACCTCCCCATGAAGTTCTTTTGTTTGACTTTATGCCACAATTTGATCTCCAAACTGCTTTCGTCGTAAAGGTGCAGGTTAAATCTCTCGCGCCACACCGGCTTCGATTTGTGAACCTGCTTTGATTTGTGCGACTCATTGCCCAACCTGCAACAATTATCATTATTATAGCATTACGCTAGTTCCCTTACAAGGTGTGCAGAGAGCAACGGGTGCGAAATATTTCTATCCTTACCTTTAACCTGTAATATCTAATAATGTTCTTTAAAGTTACGCTATAAAAACGTGTTTTTCGAAATCCAGAATCAAACGTTATTTACCTAATAGGTTAAAGAAAAATTAAACAAATCAAACAATCAGAAAGTATGGTATTTTGTTGCAGTAATGAATTTAAAGACAACATAATTATTTTTGAATTCTTATTGTAATTATACATGTATTTACGAAATTCAGCCAAATCAAAATTGATTTACCCGAAAAGAATTAACATCCCTGAAATTTCATATAGTTACTGGCCAATTTAAAAAAAATTAAAATAACAAACGTAGCTTTGAATATTCACCATTGTCATTCATTATTTTATTGCAACGTAATGATTGCCGTACAAAAGACAAAATCATCGAAATTAATTTCACATTTCAGTCATTAAATTCTAAAACCTATTCATGTATTACATTGTGCAAAACACTTTCAATAGCACGGGGAAGTACATGGCATCAGTACAAAATCGAATACAAAAAAATTTATATACATAAATTATAGACAAGAGCTTTAATGAAACAGTACTTCTACTTGTAGTGTATGCCAAAAAATATGCAAAAAGTTAATTGCGGTTAAAGAACCGCTGGGTCGGCCTTCGACGGCTCAGAAGAAAACACGTTCCATACAAACTGATACAGTGACCATGTTCTTTAAATCAGTAATCATGTTAAGCAGGTAATCATGGAAATCGTTAAATTCCTTGACTTTGTCCATGCGGAAGCCACAGGAGAAAACCTCAGGTCATCGTTTAAGGAAATATGTTTATTCGGATTATTCTGTTGATAATAAATGATGTTGCTACCGAGAACAGCGCAATTAAAATGTAGTAGTTCCATGTACCGGTTTATTTAAAATCCTATAAGTCTTGTTTTTATTACAATGATCATACTGCCGTGGTAGATTGAGACTATTGCTCTTGATTTTAGGTCAAGGAACATATCATCCTATTTTACTATTCAAATTTCAACACAAGTAATAATAAAACCAATACCTATGTATGTTTTGAACATTTTTAAACGTTAAATAAATGACATCAGTTTTAAAACCTGTTTAATAACTAGAGCTACCGTATGTGCTATAGAGAAACAGGACGTAGTTCAGGTATTTAAAAAAGTGATTCTGAGATTCTAAGAGGGGAGGGGGGAGGAAAGGAGGAAGGAAGGGGAGAGTAAAGGATTGAGGGCACGGAGGGGAGAGTAACGGAGGGAGCGAGGGGAGAGGAAAGGAGGGAGGATACGGAGAGTGGGGGTATATGTAAAACGTAACTTCACGCCTGTAATCCCCTAAGAGGTAGGCAGAGGAATGCAGAACACTCCCACGTTTCACTGGTTACGTTTACGTCCCACTATGGAATAGGTGGTG
>DWDT01003024.1:0-12859 GCA_018245595.1 Microceris scylla | reverse complement strand
TATGGCCTTAACCCTCTCAATATGAGAGGAGACCCGTATTCCAGCAGTGGAATTGTAATGGGTTGAAAAAAAAAAGGCTTAACCCTCTCAATATGAGAGGAGAACCATATTCCAAAAGTGGAATAATAAATGAGTCGTATATTATTATTTTTATTCATATTACGCAAATTATTCTGACATAAAGAGAAAAATATTTATAATTATTTACTACTATAAAATATAAATCATTACGCACTTATTTACTATGACGCACTGAGACCTGAGACCTAATGTTTTCTAAGAAGATGATGATGGATGATGTTAATTGTGAATAGCGTTTGTTCCGACATTGTTAATCGATATCCAGGACTCAAAATGAAGGCTATTTTGTTCCTTCTGAATGCCGCGGGGATTTAGTACGATACATTAGTTTAACACATTTGCGGGAAAATAAATGATAAAACAAACATGCCCTTATAATATTTAAAAATGTAGTTACCTGCGAATCCTAGTGCGAATGCGGCTAAGGAATGAAAAATGCCGAACAACCAGAACACAGCCACAGTGAGAAATAAAGTTATCAAAGACACAACCCATAATCTGTACAGCATTAAGCGTAATATGTGATACATTCCTCTAGAAAACTGTTCGCTCGCTTATAATTAATTAGGTGTCTTCGTTCCCCATTAGAACTTATTTAACAATTATTTATTTTCGACGGTAAGTTTAATATTGAAATACTGTTTACTGTAAACAGTTCATTATGATATTAAACAAAAATTAATTACTATAGCTTCGACTCAGCAACAGCTAAAAACTATTTTTTTACTTTAAATCTCCGTTAGGATTACGTATATTACGTTCTAAATCAAACCCTTCGCAAAATCCTAGACATAGATAACACAAACAAAAAATATCAACTGCAAAAATTGGAAATAATTGATTGACATTGACTTTTTTATATTTTATAAGCATCCTACAAATGACTTCCGAGAATTCAGCCAAGTAGTATTAACAAATTTTAACAATATTACTGATGTTTTGGTAAAAAAGGATCTTTTATTAATGTCTTCCTAAAAACCAATATCTTACTAAATATTAATTGAGAGGGAGGGGATTGACCAACATTTTGTTATTTACGACCCTCTTTATTTGATTGCCTATCATAATCTACAATGTTAGATAAACCTTTTTCTACTGATGAAATTGGTCAGGTCAAGCAGTTAATGAAGTTTAAACACAGGCGTGGATACGAAAAGCAAATGGACACGTATTGATATGTTAGTAAATAATACAGAATGCAAAACCGACAAAAAGTAGTTCTTATTGGTAACCTTCAACGATCCTTATTTAGAAAAAAATATTACTATTTTGAGGGAGTCGGGAAAGAATATTGTTTGATAATTTGTATCGTAATACCACCTACAACTTAGTTACAGAATGAAACAATTTGCAAGGAAGAGTTGTAAATATCTTTTAAATCATTTATTTTCATTTTTTAAACCCATTGCAATTCCACTGCTGGAATACGAGTCTCCTCTCATATTGAGAGGGTTAAGGCCATAGTCTGCCACGCTGGCCAATTGCGGGTTGGCAGACAAATCATAGTTGTTGCATTCAAAGTATAGTAATATTTTTAAATTTATTTAATTAGATATTTCAAACAATAACCAAAATTATACATAGTCATGATATTAATTTTGTCAATGAACTGAAAAGAACACAATTTATTTTACAATTAGAATCAAATATCTTTTGCGTCTTAATAATTTCCGAATATTATGGGATAATAATAAAACAGCAAAATCATGAATATTTTTATTTCCATTTAATATATCCAAAACATAATAAGAGAAATTGCCATGCAATATAATTTTATTATTTATTTACAGCAGTTGGAAATAATAAGTAGCTTAAATATTATAATAAAAACCAAGAAACAATCATTCATATAATTATGATCTAAAAATGATTGTGCTAAAATGAGTAATATAATGGACAGAGCAGGATTGCGTTTGAGAGTATTGATTTATAAATAAATATTAACAATTCTTAAACATATCATTTGCCTCTTCACCTACCTACTGTAACAAAATATTTCACATAAAATATATTTGCAAGTTTTAAATTTGCAGAATAACACAACGGCATGTCATAATTTACAAACAAATATACATTAAATATTTAAAAAACTATTATTTTTGTACCAGATAATGTGTGATCTTATAAACCAAGCAATACTATATACTCTTCCTACAGCTAATATTAGTAAAAACTAATTTAATCAGTATAGTTACTGTATGAAACACAACTGAGCTGCATCATGAAAAAAGTACTCCTATAATACAAATTGATTTCTACTTGTAGTGAAATTTGGATATTATTATGATAACTTTGACATAATTATATTAACAATAAACCAATTCCAAAAGCCATTTAATTGTAAAATGCATATAAAAGCAGTCGTAAAATAGGTGTAACACTTAATATTACAGTTAATAGTTGATCCATGCCCCTAAAAAAGAAAACATAGTAAATAAAATATTAGTTGTACCCAAAAAATTCACATAAATAAAATGGTTAACATTAATAAAATTAAATTATGACAATTTAGATTTATAATGTCCATTGCATTGTATATTCACTCTCCATAATATAACTTCTAGTACCATAGACCAATTGAAGTTCAAATTCAAATTGGTCTGCCTGTAATTGCTTTTTCATATTATTTTAATTCTGTGAATTATTGCACATTGAAATAAAACATTAAAAATGAACAGATGCACATGTGACACTACAATATGGATATATTGCACAATATATTCGAGCAAATAACCAAAAAATTGACTAAAACATATAATTAGTTTATAAAACAAAATTGCATTGATTAATAATTCATGTATTTATATATTTTACTAAAATGAGATATGTATAGAAATTAATTGTGATATAAGTAGTAATTCATTAAATTAGTGATAAATAACAAATGAATTATTAAAATGGATGCTGATAATAATGTTTGTGGCCAATTATTAATTCTATATTATATTTGGAAGATGTGATGGTGCCATATAATACTACTACTGGAGTACATGTCCATTATCAAGACTTTCAAAAATAGCACCAACCATTATTTTATTTCTTAGTTAACGCCAGTGTAGCCATGAAATCCTCTTCAGCAGACATATAACCCCACACAGAACAGTGGGCTAATAATTATTGTCCTAATGTGTATATATAAGAAAAGTCTGTTTAATTAGTCCTTCAATAAATTAATAATGTATATTAAATATTACTTTAGTGTGCTAGTATTGCAAATTGTACACTACTGTTTAATCATAAGCCCTTTGTTTTCCTTATTTAACTAACATTTAATTATTACTCCATTGAGGCACTAATTTACATGTGTTTTTCCTTGGCAATTATTGAATTATTCATGTTAAAATAAACTATTGTGTCTATGTATTCTGTATGCTGCCTCATACTGAATAATTACGGTGCAAAAATTTCTAGCAATACAGAAACACATCAACAAACATATAAATGAAATTGATTGACAAACATTATCAGGATAAAAATGAGAACTAATTATAACAACAACATTATTACATATAACACCAATATTAAACAATATGTAGCATATTATATAATTTAAAATTATTTTTTAGACTTTACACCATTATTCAGTTTCTTGTATTCAACAAAGAGGTCCTGGACATCTTTGAGGGATCTTTCAATCTGTTGCACGAAGGCTGTGGAGCTCTGGAAGAGAATTAATTTTGTTTCTTACAAAAAGTCAATAGGTTGAGTTTTTAAACATCATATAGGAATAATTCATAATAATTTATGGCAGTATTAAAATACCTGCACCATTTTGTAAAATGTTATCTTATTATTATTTATGATTAAAATATTATAAATGAGGCTGACTGACATTTTAATTTATAATCTAATCAGCCATTCAGTCTGTAAAGGTTTTTTTGTAAGTTCAAATAGGAATGGAACAAGTAAAATGTCATTATAATAATAATCGACCCATTTATCATTTCATGTTGGAGTATGGGTTTCCTCTCCTATTCAGAGGGTTAACGCCATAGTCTACATCGCTGGCCAAGTGCAGGTTGGCAGACTTCACACACCTTAGAAAAATTTTTTTAATAAATTCTAGGGTGTGCAGGTTTCCTTACGATGTTTTCGAAAGACGTTTACGAAAGAGGTGCGCGTTATGGACCACCACCACCACCCCCAGAATGAGAGGCTGAATTCTTAACCACTAGGCTATCATTGCTGTAAAATGTCATTATTTTTGAGTAATTTATTATTCCATACTGGCCAAACTGGTCTAACACTGTAGTGAATATTAAATAGAGGTTTTCTTACAGTAAGAGGGCAGCTTTTTTTGCTAGATACATGAAAGAACAGCATGTCCTCGCCAACGATGATGTAAGAGACTCCATAGCCGTCGTCCGCGACCGGACCGAAGCCGCCGCCCGCGCTCACACACTTCGGGTACTTCTTCAAATCTAACAAGTTGGTTTGACCTGAATAACAAATTATTTACATTTATAATTTTTATATTTGTGGAACATCTGTTTCCTTTTATTGTATCGTTATCCGCATGCTTATAATGTTCTTAGCATCGGCCGAACATCTCTATCTTTACAGATCTACTGTACTTCTTTCACATTTATCACTCTTCATAAATGCATAGTGGTGCCAGTTTTCATTCACTGAAGGCATAAATATATTTTCTTTTGTTACATTTGAACATGTTAACTTCACATTTACTAAAATAATATTTATAAGAGAAGTGATCCTAACCATGCGGCGTTTGACTGGTGGAGAGTCGCCATGGCTCATTGAAGACCTCTTGCAAGAAGGGAGACTCTAGTTCCAGGTACTTCGAGACAACGTAGAGACAGAAGAGGTGGCGATCGATGCCACGACCGGCCATGGCGTCTTGATAACCAAGTTGGTGCCTCTTGCTGGCCTTGACAAACAGCTCCATACGCTCTTGGATCTGTAATTATAACGACATAACAAATGAGCGAGTATAAAATTAGCCAACATCCATTCAGCCCATGTGTACTGCGGGTGAAGCAATATTACAACTGATACATCTTACATTAGGTATCTAATTTAGATACACGTTGGGCTGGGCAATGAAACAAATATTGATTAGAGATTTTACTTTTTCATTATTATTTTAATGACATGTGAGTTTATATCAGCGGTTACACCATCATCGAAGTATAAATATAGATACAAATATTCACGCCAGGTTCCTTATAGGGTAGGTAAAGAGCAGGGAGTGCTAATGAAGTCAGTAGTCAATATACCGTAACTGTCACCCATAGAGTAAAGGCTACATGTAAATATATTAAAATATATAAATGGCGATTGATCTGGTTCAAGCCTGAAAATATTTATGGGTATTGCAAGACTTTTTAGTTTTTACATAGTACGTAGATATATTCATATACTTACAGAAGCATTGGAGTCGTCCATGGCCTTGACCCATGCAGAGCTTTCGATCGTGCAGGAGCGCACGGTCTCCGTACGACCTTCGCGAAAGAGTCTTGTCATCGATGCCTCATACGTGAGGCAAAATCGGCCAGCAGTCCGATAGTACGTGAGCTGCAGCACCAGCTGGATGAAAGCGTCAGGAGACACGCGGCAACTCTTCATGAAACCTGCCGAATTTATCATTGTATAGCTAGTACTATTTAGAATATAGACGAGTATAAATGGATATTGTTGGTAATAAGTAACATATGAATGTTATAATCAAACCTATTTTATATGTTTCTTTCTATTTAGAAATTAATTTGCATGTAATCCAGCGTTATTATAAAACCCCATAAACAATAGACATCGGTGTCTATGGTAGAAAGTCCTGTGAATGTAATGGAACCGATTTTGTTTACGAACTAAAAAATAATATAAAAAAATGAAAACATCCTACTACGTAAAAAATATTAAGTAAATAAAAAAAACTGAAAATGAAAAAAACAAGTTCAGATTTCTAATAGACACCTGTAATATTTTAATATAGAACATAAAGACACGGAATTGCGGACTTTTACAGTCGGGAGCAACACCCGGGTTCCTAACCTAATCTAACCTACCCATTATTGGGAAGAATTGACCCGGTCGAGATGGAGAAATTTTACGTTTTTATCAAGCAAATACAATTAAATCAGGCAATAAAAGCTAATTATATGTTATATATTTGAAATGTGCTAATTATGTCCTTGCATTGAATACCTCATACAGTATCCGTTAAAGATTTTTTCTTTTTAATCACCACGTAATTGCCTCTACAGGGCGCTATATTGGATTAAGTGTGACGTTACATACCTAAGAACACTTGAAATATAACCACGTATCTGACGTCACCTTGTTTATATAATCTGTCTAGGTGTTTGGAAGATATGAGATAATAAATAATATTACAAATATACAAGATACGCGCATAAAACATAACCCTCTCCTCTCTCCTAACTCAGGTAAATACAGATTGAAAATTTACCTTTCCCATATTTAGTGTACATGAGAATTCTCAAGTCGACGTCATTCAGTAGCTTATCTGCGACATTGTATGACACGTCGATGGCTTTCAAGAGCTCTTCATTGTTCAGGTCCCACTGCAACCTGGTTGGTGCCGGAGGAGTGACTTCCACCGAGCCACGGGCGTTGCCATCTGGATTGTATCTAAAAAAAAATAATTTTATTATTGTTTTCTTTATTACAGAATAGGATAATGCTATTATGAATAGGACTAGATTGGGCACAAGTATAAAAATGTCATCTAATATTCATATGGAATTTCAGTAAAACTTTCCTACATTCGTTACTGCTAACAAAGAGCTAGTAGTTTTGACCATTAGTAGTTAAGCAACTCGATTTAAACAATTTTCAAATAGAATATTCCCCCCACGATATTTTGCAATGCACATTACATTAGCGGGCTTTGGTTTTGTGAATAAAACAATTTTTTGTTTACTATTTCCGTACTGTATTAATCATCATCGTCAGCCTCTAAATGTCTACTGCTGGACATAGGCCTCCCTTAATCGGCGTCACTCCTTCCGGTCCTGGTCCTACCGAGTCCAGCAGCTTCCCGCTGTCTTCTTCAGGTCGTCAGACCATCTAGTAGGAGGGAACCTACGCCCCTTTTACTGAGACGTGGACGCCACTCTATAACTTTTCTTCCCCATCGGTTGTCTGGCCTGCCCATTGCCACTTCAACTTACTAATTTTGTGATCTATGTCGGTGATCTTGGTTCGTCTACGGATTTCACGGTTTCGGGTTTTGTCACGTAGAAAAACTCCGAGCATAGCTCTCTCCATAACTCGTTGTACATAGCTCCATAGCACAGTAAAGGACCAGGTCTCAGCACCGTATGTCTGATTGTTGTTTCCCGAAAGCCGCCCATCCGAGTTGGATCCTTCAAGTGACCTCTATCTCGAAGTTTGACTTACCCATCTGGATCGTTTGTCCTAGGTAATTATACTCGTCTACAACTTCGAGAGCAGTGCCGTCAACAACAACCGTACGGGTGTGACATGGACGTTAGACATGATTTTCGTCTTGTCCATGTTCATCTTAAGACTGTATTAATAATAAAGTATAAATAAAATCTCAATGAGTACTTTAAAATATAAAAATAATTACCCATATTCCAACTCCGACCAAATAACGTGTTCCCATAAATGACCCATCACAGGAGCGTCCGCCCTATAAAAATATTAATATTAAGCATTAAATTATCTAAAACAATTGCATAAATATAGCTGAACAAAAGCTGTGCAAATATGTATTATTTCTTTGGTCATTTATTGAATCTACTTAAGTTGTCTACTTGCGGAATTTGCTTCATACAGTTAAAACTGCTTTTTTATGTATATTTTTAGCACTATTTTTCTTTTAACTGGCATTATTCAAAAGACGCGTGAATAGGCACTTTTTAGGCGAGCGTGTTACGCCCTAGATTGCATCTCGCTTTCCATCAGGTGGGATTGCAGCCAAACGCGAGCCTATTTGAAATTAAAAAAATAAATAACGGATAAAAGACAATTAAACTCTTTGATAATTATGATACAATCTCCGAGTGGTGTTTTCTATAGTCAATGGAGCTTGTATGTGAGATATCGATGCAGAAACATTGTGAACATTTGTACATTAATACATTTTAAACATTATGCACTTCTGTGAATAGTTCTTCATTACCAAACATAAGGAAAACGCATTGAAGCTATGTAATTATAATTTTACACATAAAAATTACTCACCATGTATGTTCTGTGTTGAAACCAACCTGAACAAACAAATAATCTCAACAAATAAACTAAAAAAACAACAACTAAAAATAACAAAACTAACAAATAAAATCTCAACAAAGCAACCACAATTGCTGTTGACAGCAATGATAAATCCAAACGCTTTGAAGACATGATACTTTTAATTTTGGGAGAGTAAACATGAAATATATAGGAGATAGGCCAAAATTTATTTGTTACCAGGAGTTAAAAAAGCTCATAATCTTTAGAACCACTATTTTGCATGCTGTTTACAGTTCGTAGTCGTTCGTAGTAAACCGACATGTATGTAGGAAGAGAGCAATGAATGTGGATAAAGCACTGCAGATAGGCAAGGATAAACATACTTGACACTCTGTGCTCTCAGCCTATCCCGTACGAGGCTTGGCGTAAATGTATGTATGTATGTGTGTTTACTTACGAATCCATTTGTACTGAAGCACAGATTGAAGGACTTATCGAACCAGCGGTCGTATCCTCTGCCATGCAAGAGCACTCGACCATACTGATCAAGCTTGTCCGGATCATTCTCATCGAAACCATATTCTATATCATCTGTAACAAAAGACAGGATGTTGTGAATGATGTTCTATTGAGGTTTTTGGATGATGGCTTAAGACTATTGAACAGGAATGTTAGTTCTTAAGTAACCAATAACTAGGCAACAGAATTAAAAGAGTGTGGATGATTGCAAATTTTCTTTACAAGCTATAACTTAGGAATATAGCTAATAAAATTATAAAATATCAATAGTTATAATTCCTACATAAAATACCTATCTAGGTACAATACATATGATTTATGAATATTACCGACTTTCTGTATACATGTCACATGCATATGAATGGTTCCAACTGTCTTGATGGTGTAACAGTTCCAAGCACATGACATTCAAGAGGTCCTGGGTTGTACAAAATGTTATAGGATTTTTCTAATTCGTAGTTCCCTGTAGTAGCACAGAATCCCGGTTTGTGCTCAGTCTACTGCTACCTCAACTATATGGGATATATATTATAACAAAAGTAAAGCATGGGAACACTCCATTCCTCTGCCTATTCCTTCGAGGACATATAAGCACAATATGGTGTTCTGTTACGATTATGTACACTAAGAGATGTGTAATGTGAGTTTATAAAATGGTTTGAGTGTACTTACCAAGGCACACGTTGAAGGCTGCCCGCTCGATGCAGTGTAGGGAGGTGCGGTTGTGGCCGCGGTTGAAGCAGGTCTGCCGCACGTGCGCCCAATGCGAGCGCTCGCCCGCCGTCAGCGCGCCTACGCGTTCCTCGCCCACCGCCGGCTCCGACTTGTCGTCCAATATTTGCTGTATTTGGCTGTAAATTAATAAAAACAATCATTATGATCATGAGCCTTTAGATATCCACTACTGGACATAGGCCTCCCTTAATCAGAGCCTCGATAATAAGAACAATATTAATATAATATTCTTGGTAAATTTCCCATGCATGGCCATCCAAGTAAGTTTCCGCATTGATGATTTATATACAAAATTTTTAAGAAACGATTGTTGGCATGTTTCCAATTCGATGTATTACTGAGATATTACTAGAACATTGTCAACGAAACCATACATTTATACAATAAACGTGTGATTAAGACTTTAATATTATTAACAGGCTGGCAGGCAAAAAACAGCTCTCTTTTAAACAAAGGCTTAAAAAATTGGAAATGATCAATTTGTATTATATACAAACAGCTTGCATTACTTAGATCAGTTTATTATTTAATTCTGATGATCATATTAAAAAAAGTTTTCATGCTACATACATCATATGAAGATAATGAATATCCACTTACATCTGTATCTCGGCGGGATTCAACAGTCGCCCGCGCGAGTACACCAACACTTTGAAGTACTTCCCTTTGTGGTAGACGGTTACGTGGGTGGAGTCCTGGTAGTGAACGATCTTGTCCGTCTCCAGGCCGGGTACCCGCACCGTGTTGAACAGGCGTTCGTACTGCCACGAGCATAGCGGCACCATGTTTTGGAGCATTATCTGGTAACAAGACGGTAAGTTAAAAACTGACTTCATTATCGGTATTAACAAAAACAAACAAATTTACTAAACAGTGATTGGACTTTGACCACCTGTCCAACCTACTAGTCCCATAATGTTACAATTGACACTATTTCTTCTTAGCCGCTGATTTTGAGATGTTAGGTAACAATTAAAGATTCCCAAACCCCTTGCTTACTGTGGGGATTACGGGCAAAAACACCTGTTAGGGAAGGCTAATGACTAGCAGTACAACTGAGCATATTAGTACTAGGACTGAAACAGGCTGATAATCATGATAATGATGTTGAGACAATAAATGTCACTTTCAATCATTTTCATGAACAAAAACTGTTTTTCATATCATATGGATAATAAGCACGAAATCTCCATGTTTAATTAAAACATTCTTCACCGGTTCGAGTTCTTGTCTCTCGATGAGTCTTCGGAATTTGAGGCAGAAGTGTATGATGGTGCTGGCACGCGCCGCTTGTATGGAGGTCGGTCGCAGCAGGATGTCCGTACCGTAGAAATTCGAGTTGACCATGAGGGGCGAGCGACCGCGGAGATATACGTACTCCTCCCACCAATCAGATACGTAGTTGCTTGACCACCTAAAAAGTAAAAGAAGGTTCTAGAAGGTTTCTTTAACGTCTTTAGGAACAGAGATGTTTGGTACTCGATTCTCTCTGCCCACCACATAAGTGACACAGCGTGGTACAATAATAGTTATAAAATCTCTTTATTATATAAAACCACAATATAAATGACAAGACAATGTATGAACGCTGGTCTACTAAGATATCCTGTGCTATATGGATGACCAGCATCATCTCCTTAAGGTAATATTTTATTAGAATTTAATATTATAAAAACATAAAAATACGATATTTTCTAGCATTAACGTGTAGATTATTAGTGTAGGAGTAATTGTTTTATTTTAATTATACTACATATTTGTTTTCCTCTAGAAATTTATGGATTTGCATCTCAAACAGAGGTTAAGTATCTTTAATATTAATTTACCATTCTATATAAAATAGCTTAGTGATCAATAATAAATACAAAATAAAATAGAATCATTAAATAGTATATATAGAATATGTTTAACAAAAGAATAGAAATAAAGCCGTATAATAATAATAATTAGTCTACGTAATATTTTAAATCTATAATACCTATCCGTTATCGTGAAAACATTTTAGGTACACGGATATAAATGAAATGCATTATAGGAATTGCACAAGAAATATACATAATATATTTCATAATATTCGTCTAATCACAATAAATTTGAAGATTAATCCGTCCTATATAAGAACAGAGGATTTTATTATCAAAGTGTATTTCAGCGCGTGACAAGTGTTAATCCGAGATAATAGTAAGGAAATTATTTCTAACGTTTTATCTCCGACCGGCGCCGGTGACCTCGATGTAACTGATTGGCCTGTTGGTCCAGTGATTATCGAACTGGGGGTTGTGGCTTCGACTCCCACCCAAGACAAATTATTATGTATATTATGAATGTTTGTTGAGTCTCGCAAATTTTTTTAAATTGTTATAAATATATATTTTCAGTTTGTCATCTGCCCAGTTTCCCCAAGACGAGCTTTCTTCGGGCACACTTTGGAAATACACACACACACACACACACACACACACACGCGCACGCACGCATGCACGCACGCACGCACGCCCGCGCGCATGCACACACACATGTATATATATAAATTAATGAAATATTAAATCACATTGTTATCTTCAATATATTTATTACATTGTCACACAAGTTATTTGGAGGAAATGCAATATGTCCCTAACAAATCATTAATATCTTAATGCTCTCATTATTTTTTTAATATTATCTAAATTTAAAGCCTTGTCAAGTACAAGTGATTCTTCTGGCAGCGCTAATTCTTGATCGATGCATTGTTTGTACATATATCTGTTTGTACGCTCGCCTATAAACTATGGCCAAATTATCATTATAAGACACAGTCGTCAACGGCGGAGGAATAGAAGTGTTGAAAAAAAAACTACAAAATTACTATACTAACTTCAGCATTATTTCCATGAATTACTAGTATTACTTACTATTTGCGCTTTTGGTCCTATCTCCTATGTTACATGTACCTATCATTGAGATGCAAGATTGTAACAGCTCCGTTTTTGTATCACTTTTCCGTAATTCATTTCCTATCATTTTTTTATTATATTATACCTTCACGCCAGGTGTTTAAGTAGATCCTAATGGCAAAATGGTAATTTAATTAAATAATAAAAATGTACTTTAATATCGAGAAATGAATTAGGATCTGTGCCTGGTGTACGCCAATAGGCTCACCACTAATCATTCTATGAGACTTAACCTAACCGGTGAAATGTGGAAGTGTACTACATTTCTCTGTCTATCCCTTCGGGTATTACAAACATAATGTTACGTAAGAAATTAATTACTTAAGCCAAAATTCGAAGCATCCCATTATATCCCGTATGGTCTCGCGGCTAGGACACCTGCCTTTCACCCAGGAGGCTCGAGT
>DWDT01003023.1:0-12859 GCA_018245595.1 Microceris scylla | reverse complement strand
ACTTGCTTGGGGCTGGTTACCCTTGTGGTCCTTGGGTGTAGAAGAGGTGCCGTTATTATTGATGGGTTGTGTAATGGATTGGGGTTTGGGTCTCACGAGACACCTTCGTGAGCCCATTACTCGTTTAAATGATCGTTGTCTTGATCATGTTGGGTGTAGTCTGTACTGGTCGATGGTTGTTGTTCAGGGTCATAGCAAGCATCATCGTCGACTATACAGTTGATATAGTTGGGTCTAGAATGTTCCTGCTTAGGGTGTTGTGGAAACTGGGATGATTGAGGAACCTTGAATCTATTATTGTTATATTCTCGTTTCCTACAAACATCTATGGTGTGGCCTTGAGTTTTACAGTAGCGACAGAAAGGAATTTGATTATTCGGTGTAAAATGTTTCGATACTTGAGGTCTAGGAGGGTTGTTTGGAGAGGAGTTTTTAAAAGCATATTGAGGTTTGTAAGCTGGGCGTTGTACTGAGGAATTGTGAGGGTTACGTTTATTAAGTAGGATAAGGATTTTCTCCTCTGACACTGCCAGGTTGATTGCCTCGTTGAGGGTCGATGGGTTTTTACCGCGAACTAGGTTGGAAATTTCAGGTTTGAGGCCAAGTAAAAATGTATGTAAGGCTAAATCCTCCATGGCTGCTATTCGACCTGTTAATTCTGTTTTCTTTCTATTTGACAAGGTGACCTCTGTTAATAATTTGGACAGACAAGTTTCTAAACGTAAGGCGAATTGATTAACTGGTTCGTTGCACATTTGTCGACATTCCTGTAGGTCTGTTAATAAGTGAGCATAATGTTTTCGCTCCCCGAACTGTTAACAAATTGATGCGTTAAGCCCTGGTCACTTCTTAGTCGGTGAACCGTTGATCAAAGTACCAGATCATAATTTTGAGGCGGCTTCCATTACGAGTTTGAAAAGATGGCAGCTTGTACAGCGCATGACCCAACAGTTCTGGCGTCGATGGTCAAGTGAATACTTGTCCACGTTGTATCAACGACACAAGTGGTCAAAACAGACTCCCGAGCCAGACGTGGGAGATGTTGTGCTCGTTAAAGAAGATTTTTTTATAGATTTCTATGAATAATAACGGTTAGTTTGAAATTTGAATAATTACGTTCAGAAAATGAGACAAAATCAATATACATAATCCCATTGCCTGGTTAAATGTTATGTAAGACTTTTATATCTATATACATGAAAGAAAATATATTTCCTTTATTTTATTGTTCTAAATAATTTAGTAGGAACCTATGTTGCACAAATGTTGACATAGACTGCCAGCGTGGCAGACTATGGTCTTAACCCTCTCGATATGAGAGGAGACCCGTATTCCAGCAGTGAAATTGTAATGGGTTGAAAAAAAAAAGGAACACGTAAAATTTAAAGCACATTTAAAAGCGGGCATTTGGTATTAAAATAAGACACTTTAATGGTTGTTTCTTTGTTTTTACAGGTAAGATATTTTGTTATTGGTATATTACGTTTTGTGCTAAAATAAAACTTTGTTTTTACAGAGCAACACGTGGTTATTATTTAACCAATATTGCCAAACAAACGCATTATAAAAGGACGATTTTAGATAATAAACTATGGAGAAATTACTATTTAGATTTACTTTAATGGCGGCAGCGGATGGAAAGTCTAACATGATAGGCATAACCTCAATTGGCACGCCGGACGGACGCATGTATGAAGTACCTAATGACCTAAGACCAGCAAGTAAGCACACAGCCTTGGTGTCTACAGACGTTTATGCGGAAATAAAGAATTCACTGAAGAAAAGACATCAAAATGCGCATTATGGATCCCAGTAAGTAAAGAACTGGCGAACGTATATTTAGATGCGGGTGGGAATGTACAATTCAGTGACCAATACAGAATTCCGTGACCAATACGATGAAATTACAGAAGGACCAATGGTTCCACAAAATAACACAAAAACCAATGTGATGGAAAAAATAAATATAAGCAAAACCGCAGGTTTTTTGTTGGAAATTTTTTCCAGTAAAACTTCAAATGCTAACCAATGGATCACCGAATTTGAAAGGGAATGTGAAAGATATGAGATAACACGAAACGAAAAGAAAATTGAGACTTTGAAACATCCGCTAGAAAAACAATGCCTATAATGTATAATTAAATCGGAAAACATGAATATATGGTGAACAAAAAGAATTTCTACACTTCTAAACAAAACAGCTTTGATTCTAAAGGAAAGGTGGACAAAAAGAAACAATGTAAGATTTGTGAAAATTTAAACAAAGGTGTTCGACTCCACCCTGAAGACACGGTGACTCATTAGAAATTAAATCATACTCGATTATAATGATTAAATGAATTAAATCTGACACGAAACACAGACTTCTACATTAACATTATATTGAAGCCTGTTGGATAAATACATTCTTACTTTTTAGGTTGAAGTCAGTTTTTTTTGAGTGATTCTAGTAAATGTACTATGACTGCATTGTTCAACTTTATTTTATTGTACTTAGATACGAGAATCGCTAACTCTGGTGCTTCTGCTTGTGTGGATGCTGGTGTTGACTGTGTGTAATACTAGTATTGGTGGTAGTGATGCTATCGCTTCTGGATCTCGTAATGTCGGGGGTGTATTATCTTCTACTCCTCCCGGTTCCTTAACATAAAAGCCGCCAAAAAAGCAACGAGTCATTGCTTCTTATTTATCCTAGGCCCTTATCAACCAATGAGAACACTAATCTAGATAAATTATTATTAAATATGGTGGCCATCGATTGCCAACCATTTAGTATTGTCGATGAAGGTTTTAAATCATTTGTGAACGCATTAAATCCCAATTTCAAGTTACGCAACCGCAAAACCCTATCTACTACCCTTTTGTTAAGTGATTATGAAGAGCGTTTAGCGGCTATTAAATCATTCATAAATGAAGAATGTACCAATATGTGCATAACTGTAGACTGTTGGACATCTAGAGCTATGCAGCCATACATGGCTATAACCGGCTGTTCGCGATGAACAAAAAGAAATGGTATTTTTGATGGAAACTTCTGTATTTCCTTAGCTTTTGGACAATAGAATAAATTAGGTGTGCAGTCTTTAGGGTGTATGCAAGTAGTAGAGGGGTGTTTGTGACGAGTATGTGACGTTGGTGTGTAAGATGATGTATGATTGGTTGAGTGTATCGAGCATACATGTTCAAAATAAGATCCGTTGACGGTGATGGAAATCGGCGTCAACACCGGCCATTTTATTTGTAAACACCAGAGTTTAAATCTATTCTTATACAGTGCAGTCTCCTAGATGGAATACACACGAGAGAAAACATTGCGCAAGCAATTCGTTCGGCGATACAGGACTGGAATCTGGTCGGTAAAATTAACTTTTTCGTAACCGACAATGCTGCGAACATGCAAAATGCTGTAAATTTCTTAGGATTTCCCCATTACAGATGTTAAGCTCACACGCTAAATTTGGTTGCTCATAGTATCCTAGCACTTCCCGAAGTGGAATGCAGTGTTACAAAAATAAAAAAAGCAGTAACCCATGTTAAGCGTAGTTCTCATGCAAGGCAAAACTGATAAAATATCAGATTAATTCCCAAGGTGTAACTGAAGGTAGTACATTGACCTTGATTATGTCTGTGACTGTACGTTGGAAATCAACGTTTTTGATGTTGCAGTGCTTCCTACACTTACAAGAAGCCATCAGGGCAACAGTACCCAACTTAAATGTTAATTTGCCCATATTTCCGCTCTAAGAATGGAAATGTTTGGAGCAGTTTTGTGACATTCTGAAGCCTCTTTAATGATGAAATTAAATTAGTAAAAGAAAATAAAAACTTACCGAAAAACGGCAAACTTAAAACATTGAATCCATTTCTTGACGACGATGGAATATTAAGAGTGGGAGGTCGACTGTTTCACTCAACGTTGAGTATAAATATTAAGCACCCGATAATAATACCAAGGCGATCTCATCTAACAAAACTAATTATTTCTGATGCCCATAAACAAACACTCCAAGGTGAACCACAATTGACTTTGGCATACGTTCTAAGCAAGTACTGGATATTAGGCGAAAACCAATTAATAAAGTCACACTACAGAAGATGCGTAACATGTGTAAAGAGTTCAGGCGCCACCATAAATCCTTTAATGGGGCAAATGCCGGCTGCTCGTGTTACCCCAGTTCGTCCATTTAGTAATAGAGGAGAGTGGAGTAATAGAGGATTACACAGAGCCTATTTTAATACGCATGAGTAAGGGAAGAGACCATAAAGCCCACAAGGGATATATTTGCTTATTTGTTTGGCCACCAGAGCCTTCAACAGGTTTGTAGCCTCACGCGGAAATTGCTCCCATTTGTGGAGCGACAACGGCATAGATTTTGTTGGTGCAGCTGCAGAAACGTACGGCTGATGAGCATAAGCGTATGCATCAGGAGGTAGCTGAAGCTCTGGCGATTAATCATTGTGAATGGCATTTCATACCGCCACACTCGCCCAACTTTGGAGGTTTGTGGGAGGCTGGTGTGAAATCGGTATAACATAATTTAAAGAGAGCCGTCGGGAATTCGACGCTAACGTATGAAGAAATGGCCACGGTATTAGCCCAAACAGACGCTTGCCTTAATTCACGGCCAATGTCAGCTCTTAATGCCCAACCGGATAATTTTACAGTATTTACTCCAGGTCACTTTTCAATACGTGAATCATCAGTGGCAGCACCTGATTATGATTTCGAAACCTCAGACTGCTCAAATTAGATTTTGCAACATTCTTTTGTTGTTATTGAATGTTGCAAAATGTTTGCAACATTCAATAACAACAATAAAGTCGACAATAATAATAATGTTGCAAAATGTTTGCAACATTCAATGCAATGTTGCAAACATTTTGGCGACAGTGGTCGCAGGAATACGAATACATTACCAAATTTTTACATCGTCATAAATGGACTGATCACCAATCACAACCTTCTGCAGGCGAAGTAGTAGCCATAAAGGAGAATCATTTGCCCCCCTGTCGATGGCTTTATGGTCGAATAACTGTCGAATACTCATCCAGGAGAAGACACGGTTGTAAGAGTTGTATCTCTAAAAACTAAAATTGGGATTTTGAAACGACCTGTCTCAAAACTATGTTTCTTATCAATTGAAAAGTAAACTAATGCTCTTATATTTGTGGCAATATATAATTAGTAAATAAGTAAATTTGAATCTACATTTTATTTCTTTGCTGTGCAATGTTTAATGTTGAGCTTAAGTACACACTTAAGAAAGTTATGTAACCTATGTTATTCCTAGTTACTTTATGGTGGGCGTTTTGTAAATAACATATGTATTTAAAAGGACAAAGTCCACTTTGCCTTTGGTGGGAGGTATGTTCAATGTTTAAGTTCAATCCAATAAACTTGTATCATTTTTGGTTCTGCAAACAAAACTAGGTGGCGTTAGTAGGACCCTGCAGAATCGACCGACATGGAGTCGGAGCATGCACCGTCGACAACGACCTTCATGTTTCTGTCTGCCAGAAAACTAGTGCCCAATTGCACAATTTCACGGGAAGTCCATAGGAAGGGAGCTTCGAGAGAAGCGCTTTATGCCAGGCCCGATCGAAGGCCTTCTCTATGTCCAAGCTAACCGCCAGAGACTCCCCCTTGGCCTCAATCGCCTGTGCCCAACGGTCACTAAGATATACGAGAAGGTCACCAGCTGAGCGACCTCTACGGGAACCGTATTGTCAGCCGTTAAGTAGCTGGTGGTCTTCTAAGTACCAAAGAAGCTGGCAGTTGACTATGGATTCCATTGTCTTTGAGAACAAGGAGGTAATGGCAATGGGTCTATAATTGGACGGATCCGAGCGGTCACCTTTTTTAGGGATTCGGTGTACTAAGGCTGCCTTCCAAGAATTCGGGACGACGCCTAGAGAGTAGGAGAGCCGAAAAAGACGTGTTAAGACCGGTGCGATTTTTCTTTCGGGGTGTAGAATAGTAGGATACCGTTTGATCAGCTCTGGCGATCCCTGACATAAATTTGTAGGATGTTGTCACTTCCTCAGTCTTTAATCGCATTTGCCTGCGTCTATTTGATATTTCTACAAGCTTCGGGTGATTTAAAGTCTTCGCCATGATAACAGATCTTTTGTCATGCCATTTATACACAAACTTTATTTTTTCTGTCCCACACGTGTTCATTTCTCTTTAATTTTTTTGATACTAAATCCTAAGGATCTCTTCTATTTTTTCTCAGGGTTCCAGTAGTTTTCAAGTTTATTAGTTTTTCAGACAAAGACACAGAATTATAATAGCTATTCATAAAAAGCCAATGTCCTTTTAATAAATAAGGCCTCATTAGTCGCATTACGATTTTTTCCGTTCTTTTCCTCTTTCGTCTATATCATTGTCTTCTTTTCCTGGGTACATTTTCACGTTCAAAACATATCCATCTGATGTTGTCAATTCATAAAATTTTATGCCGTAGCGAGCATTCTTGGATTTAATATATTGTATAAAAGACAAACGGCCTCTAAACAAAAGCAATGATTCATTCAAGGATAGTTCTCTAGTAGTTTTATAAAATCACGTAAATTTTTTGTCATAACCTCAATGAGCTTATTAATTTGTGCTTTGTGCATTAATGACGGTAATAATTAGAAAACGCTGATCAAGAACACTATCACAAAATTATTTTACTTCCGCGGCTAGTGTCGTCAACGGATGTTGCGCCAATTTCTGGTATTCATCTCGTATCTCCCTAACTGTTGGAGACGCCTGACCAAATCCGTGATGAAACTTGAAATCGTTTTGGGCATTGATCATATAAAGGCCATCTAACGATGTGACGCGACTTAAAGCCACATAAACTAGTTGGTTTTGTTGCGATTTATCATATTGGTACACATTTTTATCGTACGTGCGTCTTTGTGGTTTGTGGATTGTGAGTGAACAAGCTGGCACGATGGGAAAGTGTATTCGGCGGCATTTGATCTTCAGACCGAGTTGTATATTGGCACTGCGCGTTGTTATTGATGTCCATTTGAAGTCGTGAACGTCACGCATGCAGATTACGTGTGAGTCTTAGTGTTAGTCTGAGTCACTGTTTATGTGTGACCACAGACGTTGATGGTTCGTTTTGTGCCTCTAACTCCACATAATGCTCGTCTTCAGTGAGCAATCCTATATTCTTTAAAACACCAATCGCTCCATTCACTATGCCATCTTCAACGTCAATGTTAGTTGTAATCATGTGAGGATAGACCACCGCAAGCGGGATCTTATAAAGCAGTCCACCCAACTCGACGACACTCATTTTGTGAAGCTTTTGCTGGGCTATAGCAGCTTCCGTCTGATTCTTGTAACCGATCAAAGTGTCTTCGGCGACATTGTATATTTCTGTATTTATAGCACTGCTGTTGTGTGAGTCCACACTGTGCTTTTTATGATACACACGCACAACGCCAATTCAAGTTCGTATCGCACCACTCTTGGGTTCTGAATCGCGACTCAATGCAATTAATTTCATCAACGTCGAGTCGCTCTCCGTTGCCGACTTTAGTAAATATAGCAGAGAAAGTAACGTCACTTTGATGCTCGATCGGATCCTCACCGGTGGCGTTGGCGTCACACAACTGGTTATTGTGTTGGCTTGGAATGTATCCCAGTTTACTTTAATTTTGTAATGATTATACAATGATTGACTTAGTAAGAATTGTAGCCAAACTTTTAGCACTGACTTTTTGACCACGCCACTCAGATACGTACGCCACTCTTCTTTATGTTAGCATTGAACGCCTGATCATCGTTGAATTGACGAGGTAGCTGCTGCACCATTGTATCTACATCAACGGGTACATTAATGACTGGTCCGATGATACCATAGCTGCCACCATAACGCAACCGACGTATCTTTATGAACAGCAGTCGCGGTGATACGAGACTCGTCGTAGACGAGCACTAATCGAATCTAAAGCAGGTAGCCCGTGTTGCGTAGGTGGATATACAAATCCGTTCGAACGTGATAATATAGGCAATTTGCCCGAATCCAGGGATTTTTTACACGTACCGCACAGTTTAAAGTCAGCCACTGCTTCTTCAGGGAAAGCATTATCAAGCAGTGGTTTTTCATTTGTTGGCTTACCGCCTGTGCGGAAGCTGCTCAAAAACTTGCTTGAAAAGGAGGTTAACAACGCATTACGTGTTCTTCAAGATGACTACCCCGCTTCTAACCGGCCAAGGACACAAAAAAAAATGGTACAATCGTCTAGAAGATTACGACTATACTTGGGAAGAATGGAAGCAGATGCTGTTGCGCACATTTCCTAAGCATCGCGATTACGGCAACATGCTTGAAGAATTACTGCAACGAAGAAGGCTACCTATCGAAACGATGACGAAATATTAAGATAAGATCGCCATGTGCTTCCGGTGCAAGTTATCCGACAATGCCAGCATTTCTTGTATTATTCGTGGCCTGCCGTTGTCGTTGCAAGCTAATGCGCGAGCCTTTCAATGCCAAACGCCAGAAAAACTTTACGAAGGATTTTTGTGTGCGCTGGATGAGTATCGCGCATTACCAACGGAAACACGGTTCCAGAAAAATAAAGTGAGTAGAGCACTACCCACATTTGATAAAAAATTTACTACTACTAATCCCGAAACAAATCCGTGTCAGCGATGCAAGAAAACCGGCCATTTGCTTTATGATTGCTCCGTACCTGACACCCGCACTTGTTACAAGTGTGGAGCTAAAGGACATATCTCACTACGCTGTCCTAAGAACATAGAGCATCTACATCATCATGTGACAATAATAATTCTGAGATGATGGGTTGATATTCTGATTCTGATGGGTTAATATTCTGAGACCTTATAATGATATATACAAAAAAGTTGTGAAGGTTAATGGCGTCCATGTTAAAGCTTACATCGATTCAGGAACTCAAGTCAACGTATTGAACAATAAAGTGACAATGGCTTTGTCTCTCAATATAAAACCTACAAGCGTTATCTTGAAAGGATTTCTAGGACTCTAGCATCAGGATTCTATCAGGTAGAAATGAACCCCGAGGACATATCCAAGACTGCATTTAATGTAGAACATGGGCACTTTGAATTCTTACGCATGCCCATGGGTCTCAAGAACTCACCATCGACCTTCCAACAAGTCATGGATAATGTACTCCGAGGTTTACAAAATGAGATATGCCTTGTTTATCTTGACGACATCATAGTGTTCAGATAGCATATGATAAACCTTGAAAGGTTTTTTGTAGATTACGAGAGTCCAACTTTAAAATACAGATGGACAAATCCGAATTCCTGAAGTTAGAAACCGCATATCTTGAGCATATAATTAGTAGTGAAGGCATTAAACCAAACCCCGACAAAATTAGATCCATTGAAAATTACCCATTGCCCAAAACCACTAAAGAATTTAAGCAATTTTTAGGATTATTAGGATATTATAGGAAATTCATACCGGACTTTGCCCGTGTGACTAAACCAATGACTAAATGTTTAAAAAAAGGTAATAAAATCATATTAGACACCGAATATATTAACTGTTTTGAGAAATGTAAGACTTTGCTAACCAACCCTATTCTTCAATACCCGGACTTTACAAAAGACTTCATATTAACAACAGATGCTTCAAATCTAGCGATAGGTGCCGTTCTTTCCCAAGGCCCCGTAGGATCCGATAAACCAATTTGCTATGCCTCTAGAACTTTAAATGACAGCGAACTGAACTACAGTACTATAGAGAAAGAACTTTTAGCTATAGTATGGGCTACTAAGTATTTTAGACCTTACCTATTTGGCCGTAAATTTAAAATTCTTACAGACCACAAGCCCCTTCAATAGATTATGAACTTAAAAGAACCCAACTCTAGACTGACTCGATGGCGACTTAAACTTAGTGAATACGACTATACAATAATCTATAAAAAGGGCAAATGCAATACTAACGCGGATGTACTATCTCGAATCCAAATTAATAACGAAGAGATAGAATCACTGCTACAGGAATGCAGTATAAATGTTTCAGTAGTACCTAAACCACCAGGATCCTCAACCGCCACCATACATACCTCAGCATAGGATCCCATTCTTGAGATACCAATAACCGACAAACCCCTCAACAAATACCGTAGACAGATTTGTTTTACAATTGTAGGTGACATTAAAAGACGGACAACTGTGACAAAACCTTTTGATACTCATACACGGACCCATATACAAGTATCTGAATCGACTTTAGAATCAGACGTAGTTAATACCATTAAGGAATATGTGAATCCCAAAATAAAAACTGCCCTTAAGATTACACCACCATTAGGCATGTATTCTATCATACCCATCCTACAAAGAAGTTTCAAATGCTCTTCTATGAATTTAGTGTTGACCAAAACCGAGTTAGAAGACGTGAAAGAGTACTTAAAACAACAGGAAATAATTAGACACTACCATGAAGGAAAAACAAACCATAGAGGAATCAATGAATGCTACCTAGCTTTGTCCCGTCGTTATTATTGGCCTAAGATGAAGGAAGAGATCACTAAATATATTAATGAATGCACTATATGCGGACAGACGAAATATGATAGGAACCCCATCAGACCCCAATTTAACATTGTACCCCCAGCTACTAAACCATTTGAAATTGTTCACATTGACTTATTCACTGCTATGAACGAAAAATATGTAACCTTTGTAGACTCTTTTTCGAAATACGGACAGGCCTACCATTTACGTGATGGTACACCAATTAGTATTTTGCAAGCACTCTTAACCTATTGTACACACCACGGATTACCCCTGACTATAGTGACAGATAATGGTACCGATTCACAAACCAACTCTTTGCTGAATTTATAAGATTACACAGAATCTACCACCATAGAACTTTAGTTCATTCCCCCAACGACAATGGCATTATAGAGAGATTTCATTCAACTCTACTTGAACATCTACGAATTCTCAGACTAAGACTAGTAAGAGGACACTTTGACCCACGAGACCCATTGGACATTGATATTAACGAACATCTTATGCAACAATATATCCTGACACATCACGATCAGATGAAGACGGTATACGACTTAATTAATGAATTGACTGTACTAACTTAATGGCCAACAGAAATAAGAATCGTGAGCCAGAAGTCGATTATCAACTCGACCAAGAAGTCTGTCAAAAATCCCCTAGCCAATAGACAAAAATTAGCCCCACGTTATACTCAAGACTACCACGTTATCCTTGCCGACCTTGTAACGAAACGACGCTTGCGCATAATGTCTATGGTACGTTGTAGGCATTATGAGTAAGCAACTTTAAACTAACGTACGTGCGGGGTCGAGGGGCGCGCAGGGAGGAGACCCAACGGTCGGTCGGCGCTCGGCTACGAGAGTATTGCGCGCGCGCTGTTATTGACGGGTGTCTGTGTTGCTTTATGATAGTAAAAAAAAACGTGGTCAACTACGCATCCATTTGATTCAAATATTGATCCTGTTCCCGTATTAGGGTATGTTTTAAATGGTACAGTAATTAAAAAAGAAACACCTTGTGTGAATTTAACGTATATTTTCATTTTTTTTCTATGTATTCTTTATTTTCCTCTTTTTTTCTCTTTACTTGTGTTATAAATAATTACTTTCGGCCTTCTGCTTTTAATTTATATTTAGATAGCTTTTTTTATCTGTCTCCGTTCTGGTAGCCCCATCACGTATTCACGTAAAAAACTACTACCGGGTGCCCCTTTCTTTGTGTGCTCCGGATGGCGGACTCCAGAACGGAAAGTAGTGGCTTGTTCTAAAAGAGAGCAACATTAACGATTCCAGGAGCAAGGTGGGAGCTAGGCGGGAGCGTGGTAGTAACTGCCGATCGTTACCCCCGATGCGTGTTACTGCCGGCGGCCTTCATCAAAGCCAGTACCTCTCCGCACACCGTGGGACTACGCCACGTCTACTGCCGCTCATCACGAGACAGGGGAAGACTCGACCGCGAAGCGGAGACAGATTAGGCCGTTCACCCACGACCTGAGATAAAGAGAAATTTATGTGAGCTCCAATAAAGGCCGATTGGCGCCCAATCATTTATTCATTTTTTTTTTCTTTCGTCACTACCCTTGGGCAGCAAACCGCCGCAACCTCCCCATAGGCGCCAAAATATCCCACAGAGCGTTCCGCGTGCGTTTAGCATAAGACCTTAAAATACATAAATGCATCGACACTACTGAACCTCGTCTTCAATGACCCATACTCAATCGGCACAGTTGACTCAACGTTCACACGTCCGACCAAAACTTGATACAGACCACTTCCCCGTACGAGTGAATAGTAAAAGATCGCGTTGTTGGATATGCGTGCGGCGAAAAAAAGACTTCAGAACTGTTTGGAAATGCCTACAATGTGATGTCAATCTGTGCATAGAAAAGTGTTTTAGAGATTACCACAAGTAACAGACTGACTGACATATCGTGTGACTGATTGACTGGTAGCTCTCGATAGTTTTGCTATGTTACGATTTTAATATATGTTTATATTATAGATTAGTAGATAATATATATATTCTTCCATTTAATGTTTTATGTGTATAGATTAGTAATTTTTTTTTCTCAGGCATTACAGGCGTGATGTTACGTTTTTTTTTCCATTTATTGTTTTATGTGTAGATCATAGTAATTGTGTAATTTACTATTGTAAATGTCTGCCATAGTCTGCCACGCTGGCCAAGTGCGGGTTGGCAGACTTCACACACCTTAGAATTTTTTTTTTTTTTTCTTATAAATTCTAAGGTTTGCAGGTTTCCTCACGATGTTTTCCTTCACCGTTAGCAAGTGATATTTAAACTTAAAACGCACTTTTGTAAAGAGGT
>DWDT01003022.1:0-12861 GCA_018245595.1 Microceris scylla | reverse complement strand
TTTTCAGTGCGATTAGATATTCATAAGGTGCCGAGAGGCCCGCCCACACCCTCAGTTTATTCCCGACCCTCTAACAAACGAATTTCTGTATTTTCTTTGCATGTAAACATAAAGTTTAACAACTCTGTAATGTGAATCTGTGATGCGTTATGTTGTTACAAGATTTGTTTTTTTAGTATCTAAGTTAGGGTTACAACATTGGGCACATCCACGTTTGAAAACAGCTCTCGCCTAGTAATACCTCTGTATCCACCACCTATAGCGTGATATCAAACTGCCAGTGTTATGCATTATTTATTATGACATGATTTTTATTAGAAACAGTGATATTACAGTATAAATTTGAGATATTACATTAAGGCTTTCGCTAATGTCGCTACTGAATGATGTCATCCAGAAACCTTCGGAGAGTGGATATACTCCTAATAAGAATGAATCAGTTATAAGTGGTAGTGCCACTATGTACTTTTATAAGTAATTACTGACTGATGTAGCCATAACATTTTACAACAACAAATAAAACAGTTTTAAGAGTTTCAGACTAATTATTATATTCACAGTCTGTAAACTTTCAACGTGCGCTTTTCCAAGTTTCGTGTATTTAAAGTAATTTCCGAAATAATTTTACCAATCTCGTTCAGTCACCACTTTTATTGCGTGTTCAGTTGCAGCTAATTTAGTTAGCGATGGTCACAATTGCTTTTTTAATTCGGTATTTGTTCTTCTCGGGGAATTGAACTACGTTTTCACTACCATGTCGATGTACATTGGTGTCTTACCTAGAAATCCTTTCGTTTTAATTTCATAGTATACTGACGGCTTCTCTTAATGAAGCTTAGAGCTTTCCTATTATGTTACATTATCACTCCTAGAATCTGCTTCTTAGGCTTAACGTGCTGCTATATATACTACGACGATCTATAAATTGAACTTCATGGGCATTTGCTTTTTATCAATGTTCATTGTTCTGCGTCACCTGCTTGGATTCTATTCACATAATTTTGTATATAGGTATATGTTGAAAAATTATTTTAAATATCCGCTCTTAGGGAACATTTGTAATTGTATAAGGTCCTTTAGAGGTAGATAGATTGAGTGTCAAATATATCATTACTTTTAAGTTCGAAAGTATTGGAAGAAAAGTTGAAATTGTAGTATTTGAGATGTTATGTCCCTAATTTAGCTAATGGTTAATATTTAATTACTGACACATCGTGGTTCTTAAATGTTTATATCATTATTACAATAAAAATAACTAAATTCATTTATTTCATTTACTCTGTATTATAAGAATTATATTAAATAAAACAATTTTTGGTTTTCAAAACTTTATTATTTCTTTATAATCATGTTTCATCATACACGTAATTCATATCGTGCTGTAGCACATTCAATTATCATAATACATACAACAAATCATTTAATCTATTGTTACTTGTATACAATAATAAACTTTAGACATAATAATAACTGGTTATATTTATCGAGATTTGTCATTTCGTACATTTATTAAGAAAAAACACTTCAGTGAAACATTTTTCCTTTGTTTTTACATCGAGATGATTTATTTATCGAAATGCTATCTGACGACATGTTAATGATTATATACATTTGTATTTTAATACTTAAATTTGAATAAATAAATATATTTTTATAGTAAATTTAATGACAGTATCTGTCTTTAAAAGCACTTCATATCTCATTCTACACAGTGTGAGATCTTCATTAGGACAGGGACGGGGAGCGACTAGACGCTGTCTTTACGAAAATACACTTAAATTAAGTACGGAATGTGTTTCACCGTCAAAGAACAGCGAAAAACGATATGCGTTAGAAATATAAAATGGTTACAATATTTTACTTTAGCCAGCCAAGAATACGCCGGCCATAACTAAGAATGCATTCTCTAAACAAAACGTACAATCGTTGAAGGGGAAGTAATATAATCGGTAAAATTTAAACACATGACATATCTTCATTTTTTTTATTGTAATTCAGTACAAAAATGATGTCAGATAAGTTTTTATAAACTAATTAACCGCGGTGATATTTCACCTGGTACTTTGTCGCTAAATCGTCAACGGTGAAACATATTTGTGAATGCTTGGAAGTCCATGTTATGTTATAAAATAAATACTTTTGTACGTTAGAAGGCTATATGAACCTGCTTAGAAGGAAGAACGTTTGAATAAAAACAGCCTGTAATTTTCAATGACATAAATTATATTCTATTATGTAAAATATTATTCATGGCTAACACTATACTTGCTTAAATTACAATCTATTTGTTATGGTAACTAATTAATTACAATGAGGCTATCTGTGCAGGTCACTTGTAATCATCTCATCTTTCCTATTAACGATTTCATTACCGATTTGTGTCGTCACGTCAACTGTATCACCTTCGATTCCTACTAAATACCTATCTTCACCATTCTTACAATTGTCCTTTAAAAATAAGTCTGACGTTCCAACCGTCACTGATTTTTTAGTATCAATAACTTTTCCTCCCTGTACATTCCAATCCGTACACAAATGACCCGAACAAAAGCCTTCTTTACATTATTTACAAAGTTTTTGAGTGAACCCGAATAGAGAACACTAGATAATTACTTACACTTTACATTCCTTATGATAGAGTAAAGCTAGATAGAATGAATCGTATATCTTTACTCTTTATTATATAGTATGTACATTCTTTTCTAAACAATTGTGTTAATATAGTATTGTCAGCTGTTTGATCATTCCTATGCCATATCTTTGTTATCGCCACAATGTTTCTATTTGGCAGCACTTTTATCCATAATCTCAAATCTAGACTGAAATGTATTGAGTTTCCACAACAAACTTTCATCATTGCCGTTCCATTTATACGTAAATACAAGGTCACCTTCCCCACAGTACATAGAATGACTGAGAATTGAAAAAAAAGATTTAACAACCGCCTATTTAATTTCGTGATAAGAACCAATATGCCACACTTATTAATATCTTAAAATACATTATATACAATTCTATACGAAACAAGCACGTCTACTTGCTCAGAGATTTATTAAATTTATATTGTACATAACACAACCCACACTATAAAATAGCGAATCTTTTTTGTCTGCTTACAATGTCATTTGCGTTTTATCTTCGTCTGTTGGATTGTGTGTATGTTGTATTGTTTTTGTATCACAAGCTTCATTGTAAGCAGCAAAATTTGGTAAAATTATATTTACATTATGAGGGTGGTCGGTGAATGTCAGGATAGCGCCACTAGAAGACCGATGATCAGGACGAGGCAGTGCGTTGCTGATGTCGGGGCGAACGCTTGCCCGCCGCGTTGCATCGCCGCTGGATACTCGCCTGATAAAGGGAAAATCGAATTTGCTTCTTTGGCAAAAATTAAAACTGCTCTCAACAATTCCGATACAGGGTTTTAGAATACTATAGATTATAAAGTTTCCAGCGAAATCATTAACAATACAGATCAATGTTCTCTTTTAAGAGTAAAGATAAATTTAAAATCGATGTCGTTATGAAATGCTAGTACTATTTTGTAACGAAGTTCGTATCGTGTTTTAATATAAGGTCAGTGACAAAAATTATATACAATAAACGTAACTTTGACATAGATACGAGTATCAAACTTAGGCCACCTTACGTTATCTTGACGGTTATTATGATATTATTATTTAGATATGATAAAAATGTCTTTTGAATAAAAAGCAAACGACTATCAATAAAGTTTACAAAGTTTTTTATGTTATGAATATCTGGATAGAAAAGTCAAAAGTACCTATTGGAATAAACGATGTAAGCTTTTCCAAAAAATGGTAGTAAACTTTATTCAAAAGAAAAACTTTCTAAATACGAAGTCGTATAACAAACATGAATACAAAGGTAGAATTTACAAGAATTCACCAGACCGATCACGTTCTATTTTAATATAAACGACTTACAGTATCAAACCTAAAGTACCATTGTGCTGAAATGAACGATAGATATGTATAAGTCATTACTTTGGCAAGTCTCGAGCGACTTTTGATTCGATAATTTATATGAACCTTATCTATGAAGATGTTTAATAAAAACCCATCAACGAATAACTTTGACTAGTCTATTGTAGTACTGGCTTATAACCATCCTTACTGTAAATTGGATTACATTAAATAATTTATTTTGTAAGCCATTGGCCTCTTTCCCGTTAAATAAATTACAATTCTGACCGACTAGCGTCACCGTTTTAAAACCTTTTCAAACTTTTCTTATCAAGATTGTGACTTTCATCAAGGGCGTTTAAACGAATTTTTTATTAACACGTCGTTTCATTTTACGCTCTTCGCGACAGGCTACGCCTAATTATAATATTGTTAGTAATAAACATTATTAACGCACCTATTTCAAGCGAACGTTTCATTTATTTGATTCATCGTTGTCGTTATTTTAATGATAATGGCAAACATTCAACCTTTTTTTCCAGTGGAACCTTTTTTAAATTGTATTTTTATTCCTTTATTTCACAGTGGTCGTTTTTCAAGATGATTGGTAACCTCTTCGGATAGTGATATCAGGAGCATTTGGCATTACACATTTTATGTTAAAGTGATATTATGGTTGGCAGATTTATAAAGCTTTTTATTTGACTGCCATTACTACTTGAATAATTTCTTCAATAATAAAATACTTCATTCAATTGTATCACATTCTGCTCCGTTTATTTAATCTATTAATTCCGAAATAGGTTATTTAGTATGTGAATTCATAGAGACTGCAAAAGTTAAAAGACCTTCGTAGCCTAGAGTAATCTACAACTCACCATTTAGAACGTGGACTACGATGCTTTTAGACTGAGCGTTACTTGGATTGCACTGGTAGGTCCCGGAGTCTGATGGTCTTGCTTGTTGGATGAGGAGGAACGATGTGGTCGTCTCTCCTTTTTCCGTCACCACCGAAACGCCTCCTCTTGGAGAGTCGTAACTTATTATCTAAAGAAAAATTACTTATGTAATACATACTAAATTCATTAATAAATGTTAATGATAATCAAATAAAATAATCTAGAATGGAAAAGTTGGTAAAAATTAATGACCCTAATTACAGAATATTACGAAATACAAAGTAGTAAGGTTACCGCTTCATTGTGATTCCAGAATATGTAAGCAGGTGGTTCCGGGGAATAGAGAACTACGCATGTCAAGTTAATAGTACTGCCCCGATCAATGTAGAGATCGGGGCCACCTATTATTTCTGTTGTTGGTTCTGAAACAGAAATAGACGCGGTAACAATAGAAATTTTAACAAAACGTAAATGAAATTGTGGAATTAGAAATAAAAATACAATAACACATTTAAAATAAGAAACCGATATAAATAGACATTTTTCTGTACAATAGTACAGAACTAATAATGAAACTGAATAAAATACGCACTATATAAATACTGAAATTCAACTTTGTTGTTTCTTCTTTTGTTTCACTCAGAGTTTCCACGAAGTTGAGACGCAGAACTAAAATCTATCTTCTATCTAAAATTGTTCGCGCTATTAAAATCGCCGTCAAATGAAACTATCCGAAAAGAAAATGAAAATGTAAAAGATTGCTCTTCCCGTCGCAGTGTAAGAAATTAATTTCAGTCGCAAAGATGTTTTTTACAGTTCCCTAAAGTTGTCGCCTTGCCGGACTTTTATTACTTGATAATAAACGCCCTGTGATAAACATCGTCAAAGTCGACGATGTTTATAACAAGACATTAATCTGCGAAATTTAATCGAGACACCGTCTTTATTGTAATTAGGTCAGAATTTACACAGGTTTTATGATTCGCGTTATACGTGTTTAAAATTATATTATTTAAGAGAACGACAGAAAATTATTGAACGGGATGAAAGACGCTTTATTGAATGTTTTAGTACAACTGCTGTTGCAAGAGCAATTCTTAGAGCAATTATAAATCCTTATTCCTTTTTTTTTCTTTTACAAATTGGCACACAATAAGAGTAGGCGCTGTTGCCTAAACGCATCAATGTCTAATCTCAAATAAAATTGAAATTTTTAACGCCTGTTAAACCAGAAAAACATTACTTTTTTTATTTAAATTTAAAAACTTAACAACGAGTCAAGTAATGAGTTTCTGGATATTTAATGTATATGTAAAACATAAACATATATTTACATACTAAATATATGTATGTGTGCATACGTTTAGAGATCGAGTAACAAGATCTTAATAACACCGACAATGATGTTATGGGCCGAACTGATGATAAACATTAAAAATAACTTGTAAATAACTTCCCTTACAGCAATTTGAACTCGCTCGTAAGCGGGAAACGAAATTTGAAAAGTTAAGGCCGCATGCATAATACAACCGCAAAGTACAATGACGTTAACGTTCCGAGGGCTTTTGTTTTTTTGGGCTTTTATTGCGTGCGTGACTTTTAGTTATAGCCCCAGGAAGGACTGGACGATAAATCTTCTATAATACCTATCCTAACAGCATGTAAAATATCAATAAATGTAATTTATATACATTTACAATTCGCTATACAAATTCAAAAATTATGTGAATAACTCATGTTTTTTGTGTCTTCACAGCTTTATTTAATTTTATTTACAATTAAACCGGACGTTTCTAAAACCGTCAAACTGATATACACAATTAAAACTTGAAATCAGTTAGAATTCATATCAAACTCAGTAAACATATTCATCAAAGATTGTGAAAGCTCGTTTATTTTCTGTATGCCACTCATAGTACATAGTTGTTGCGTGTCAACTTAATTGGATCTGTTACGTCACTGCAATTAATGTAATCTTATATTGCTTAGATAGTTGTTTTGATAGCAATGTCGCCGATATGTCGTTCCTTAAAACGTTCATCACGAATAAAGTATTAAATGCCTTACGGAGGTTTCCATTTTGCTTCAGCTTTTATTGACGTGCGTGCGGCTTATGTTGTGTTTGTAAATAACAAACGTGTTAGTACGCGAACATTAACAATTCACTCACATAGTAAAGTTTTTTTTTGCATAGAAACTAAACATAATTAATGACGGGATAATTTCTCTAAACAAAAACGATGTTGATACCAGAAATGTAGATTAATAGTCCCTGATCCGCTAGAAATAATTATTTTGTGTGTACAATATAATAAAAGACGAATTTTTAATTATATTACATTACCATAATTGTACCATATTTTACGTACCAACAACGTTGAGATGTATAAAGTGACTCATGTGAGGGGTCGTTGATATCTGACACTCGTAGATACCGGAGTCTCTGTGTTGCGGATATTTTATCTGTAACAAGATTTTTACACGTTCACGGGACGCTGTTAAATGTATTTTATTTATTCGGGCGGACGCTTAAAAAATATTACCACATAATGTGATTTTCTCGTCTGCTGTGTGAACAACAAGAGTGATAAATATTTTCTCGGTACATTTGTTATGGAAATTTAAATGAAAATTATTCCTTAATAACAGTACATTTATCTTAAACTTTTAGCAGCAATTGTCAAGCATATTTTTTAACTTTAATAAATAACCATATCCTAATAACAAACTTAGTGTCAAATTATCATAATGACATATGGCATTTTGTACGGTTGTGCAAATTTTAATAGTTACTGTATAAAGAAAAGACCATATGAATATATCGTTTTCTCTATTAACCACATATATGGCGCTACATGCACTTTAAATTACGGTGTCTATGCTAATGTGGTGGGAAATTGGTCTAAAAGTAATATAATTACGACACGGCGCCATGACACAACGCCCGGCGATTAAATTCGATACCAGATTGGTTATTTTGAACAAGGGAAGGTCATCACAATAGCCAATTACCTGTAACGTCCAATCCTCAGAATGCGGCAAATGGATTGCTCTGAAGCGCTGGTCGCTCGTGTAAGTGTATCGTCCCACTGTTAATAAATGAATGTCTCTATGACGCACCCATGACACTTGCATGTTTAACTGAAACAAAAATTACCATTGAATTTTATTGTAAAATTTAATAATTACGACAGACAAATGTTTTATAAATGAGACTGGCTGAATGACTTGGAGTACCCATATTATATTTTAAACGTAATGCAAAAATACTTTTATCCGAATCAAGACGAGACGAAGATCGTCACAGATTGATAAAAACATTAAGCGGTACTAAAATTAAGCCCAGACATTTCCAGACTTCCTAAGCGTTGATTCATTTATTTCTAACTAATGCAAATATTCTTATTTGCTTTCCAATGACAGATTTACTCTGTTTCCGAGGAAAGCCTCGATAATATAATTTCAATTTGAACTTTCTTGCTTCGAATCCAACCAATACTTTCGGAGATAATCCTTGGAACGTAAATTGTAAAGATTTACGAACATTCGAATTTGTTTATAGTACTTTAACTTCGGAACAAAATTGTAAGCTGAGGCTCAATAACGCTTTATGAGAAAACGGTTCTATTTTGTCTTCCAGCAAAAGTTTACTCGGAATTCTCTGTCTCTAATGTGTTAGAAGTTTGACGTCAGTAATAATTAGAGCTTATGAAGTAAGATCTCAGAGTTCTTTGCACGAAAAATTGTATAAGACGTTTTGAACTTCATCGAATTATGTGATTATATTATTAGTTTAGAGCTTCTTATAACATTTGCGGAAAAATAATATCGTTATAAAGGCAAGATTACATAATATCACAGCTCAAAATCTCACATAATATTTTGAAAAAGATAAATAAATGTAATCTGGTATCCAGGAAATTTTACGCGAGGTTCGGTCTGTGACAGACAAGACTATTAGACTTTTACATATATAATATTTTTAGATATTTTGAGTTAACAGTAATTGAAAAAGCATAACACAAACTAATAATAAGTATTGATTGATTGTAAGCATTGAAACTGTAAAAAGCTCACAATTTATGGTAAGAAAACAAGATCTTACTGGCTTTATGGGTATTCTTTTGACATTACTAGTAGCAGTAGCTGTGATATAATATAATTGTATTTTATTATAATAATATAAACATTATACTGAAGCTTATAAAACAAAATAATATCTGTTAGTAAATCGATATTCAATACTAAAAAACGCAAAGAAAATAGTAATTGAGCGGAAAATGAAAAAAAATTTTTTTACAGAAAAAATTTTAGGATATAAATGTAAATTAGGGGGTCATTTTTTCCGGTCACTAGGGCTTATCGGGCAACAGAATGAGAGTAATACAGCGAAAACAAAAGGTCATAACAGTTACTACAGTTTCCTTAGGCGGGCAACGGCAAGTCGTCACATTATCCCTTCTAACAACCCCTTTAAAAATGTTTATGGCAGTTTATATTTCGATTTAGTCTCCGTTGTAGACACAACTTAAGGATCAATGACTGGGAGCTATTAAAATCTGTTCTTTTAATTAATATGCAATGATATGAATAGACGTAGTAGAATTGTCTTAAGATATCAACAATATCAAAATCCTCAAGATGTTTTTTGTTTGTTTTGCCGTTATCTGTAGATAATTGTTATATACGCAGTTTCTTCATTTTATTTACAATATTATTCAAGCAAGCTAGCTTAATGCTATTAGGTTAGCTCATTAACAATAAAAGCGCATACTGTGAATACGCCATTAGCTTCGCTATTTCCCCAGCTACTGGCCTCTGCCCTACATTTTCCTATCTCATTCCCTGCAATGCTGTAAACTTATTAAATACTGTTCAATTTTCTTAAGAAAACGCCATTAATTTTTAATTTTAAGCACCCTGACTTTACAAAAACTTATTAAAAAGCAAAGTTATCAGATTTTATAAAGTCAAACTCAAAAGGACGTGACATCTCAAAAAGCTGTAATTTCAATTAACTGTCCACAAAACATTTTCTAAATAAACCATTTTTTCATCCATTTTTCGCTTCAATCAGTCAAATGAAACTCAGCACTACCAACACCACAAAGTGGTCACAATCACTTATAGCTTTTTGGAACATCAGACGACTTACCAATATATTAGCATTCATAATGGACTATTGACTCAGTACTGATTTATGTTTTTTTTTTTTAATATTTTATTGATATACCAAACAGGTTTGTAGAGCCTGGTTATATACAGGTTATACACGAGGTTATTTCAGACGACATATACTTGAAATTACTTAAAGATGGGCTGCAATCTTAAACGTAACTCGAAAACCTTGTCTATCGACACTTGTCTACCACATAAAAAATGTTTTTATCAAAAAAATATATTTGAAATATGAATCCCAAGCTATATTTATTATTTACAATGGGTATTCGATTGCACACAATACAATAATAAAGACCACATAAAGAAAAATACCGTTATTGGTCGCCGGCAGAATATTTAAATTTTCTGCATTTACAATTTTACGAGTACGACGGAATTGAATCCAACTATCGTTATTTAAAAAAATTAAAAATCACATGCAATCGTGATATCCAGAAACCCGACAAACCAATATTATTATTTATTATTACCAATAAAAAAACAAAGTTATGTTCGAAAAGCAGTAATATCCAACCATATAATATATGATCTAGACGTCTATATAGCCAAGTACTGTACTGATATATTACAGAAATAAGAATCGGTATACAATAACAGTGGTGTTATGGTAACGAAATGGGGTAGGTTGTTATAAGCTGAATGGTTTTAAAACGCCCGGTCGGACGGCCATCTCGTTAGCTCGGCGTGTTATTTATGTGGAAGATGTGGAATAGCGGCCTAATGAGACTTTTATTTATAAAGTTGGTCGCACAATGGCGACTTTAAACTTGCACTGTGCATTGTTAGGTTTCATTTTAAACGAGTATTGTGTGGTACACCGCTATGTAAATTGGACGTTGGCTTGAACCGGGCCTCATTACTCCGAATGTAGGCAGTGCATAAGCTCGAAGCAAGAATGCAGCGTCAGAAAGTTCCGTACAAAAGGGCTCGCTCGCGTGCTAGCTTCATCGACGAAATGAGAAAGAAATTTGTTTTCCGTGGTGTTTTGGTGTTAAAACGACAGTGGATTTCAAATATTGAATGAAAGTACCAATTATAACAATAATTTCAGTTTCACGGCACATAGTTGTTAAATTTCTAAAGTTAGTAATGTTAAAATATTAGGGTATTTATAAGGTTGTTGAAATCCTAATAAACAGCTAGACAGTACGGCTAGGTATTCTAGCTTTTGCTACCCATATGCATGGTAATTATTACTAAAATGTCATAGTTAGTTAAATAAATATTTAGTCTTGTTCAAATCTCAAGCACACATAAGTCGTTAAACCGTCGCTGTCTTGTTAAAAGAGCTCCTTTTACGCCTTTCTATAAATCTCCACACCATTGTATTTGAAGAATACCTCACGTTCACCGTTTTATGATTGCCCAATAAAGAACATTGTATTTATGAAATTATAATTGGCATTTAAGCCAATTATAATTTTATAAATAAAATGTTTTACTTCTTACAAATAACCTTTAGTACAATTTGAAATAATCGTAAAAAGCACTACCTTACATTGGCTTTTTTATATTTTTTCATATTCTTTGGTGGTTCGTTGTAAGAAGATACATTTTATGTTAGACTTAAGTCATTACAAAATAAATGAAAATAAATACAAAGTTTTAACTGTCACGCAAGCTGCTTAATCAATAACTACAGGGACAAATTTAAAAAGAATATTACATTGGTCTGTTTATAACATAGTTATGGAGAAAGAATGAACAAACACGTCGCTTACCGTCTTGTTTCCCAAATTTTTCACCCGACAGTTGAGGTAAGCAGTCTTGCCCAAAAGTGCGGTTACATTTTTGGAACCCGCAATGTCAAAGTACGGGCCGGTCCGGGGCGTGGGCCGGGGGGCGTCGGCTACCGCGGGGCCAGTCCGTATAGCGTTGTCAACCGTGCCTGCAGGGGGCACTGTCGCCGATGCGTTCGCCGGCACCCCCTTCCCGAGTTCCCGTTGTGCTGATGATACTGTGAACAAAGATAAACATGCTAAAGATTTTAACAAATAATAGTAAAATATCTGACAGTTGTAGTCGAAGATGAAATAATTTAATTTTTTTAATTTTAATAATTTGTAATTAGATTTAAAAGTACAATTAAAGTTTTATAAAAAGTATATGTAGAAGCGAACTTGCATTGCTTTACAAGTTTTGGTATACATATTAAATTATGTTTAATATTAGGATATTATTAAGTTCATTGTATCAAAAAAAAGCGAACATCATATATGTAAATTTTGTGACGATCATTTCCGCTTATGACACGAACAGGTCTAAAGCATTTACTAATGCTTCATTTTCTGTTCTCTTTTCATCGGCATTGCATGAAGGGTCCTCACAAGCCTCAACGGACAAAGGGGAATCTACGAAATGACTGACATGCGTCCCTTATTTTGCTTCCCCATTAAACGCCATATTCATAGAAGGCTTTGACATGTGAATTCCACTCGAGGCTTCCGTCCCAACGCTAAGTGATTAAGAGCATTCGTATGGCTGGTGTCCTGTTTTCAGCGGTTTTGCAGCGATGTTTTCTCCTGTATCATGTTTTTTGGTGTGACAAGCGGCGAGTTATATGCCTATCAACAGACGCTCGCGGCGTCTGTATAGGCGTTTGGACGCACAGTAGTTTTTCAATGGTCCGAAACAAGGGCTTGCTTTAAAGTTTTGAATATATGTAGGTACTTCGTGCAATTATATATTTCGTAATCAGATTTTAAATGTGATGGTTTAAATGTGATTGGTTTTTTCAAATTTAATTGTCATGATATTTTATAATAGAAATACCCGTATATCAGTGTGCGGATATTAAAAACTGAGTCATTATTCAATTTTAAAATTTTATGATAATTGAGATGCGAAAATCGAAA
>DWDT01003021.1:0-12862 GCA_018245595.1 Microceris scylla | reverse complement strand
TGTATTTGTATGTTGGCGTGGCAACGCGCGCCGGGTACAGATAGTAGTAAATAAAACAACATACAAGAGTAAAATAAAATTAACCAATATAATGAGTCTGTAGAACTGGGTCATTCATTTGAATTATATTAGATTATCAATATTTGTATTAAAATAATATATAATGAAAAAAGCTCGTTACAACAAAAATACCTTAACAGTCCGCAGGGTTTTCAAGTGTGTAGGGTAACATCGATTTACTCTGTCTTGCAGTCCCAACTGTCCATGACTGTTTTTACCAAAACCAAATACTGCACCAGACCTTTACAAAATAAATCATATATAAAAACTACAAAACAATATCCTGTTATCAAATTATAAAACATTCAATATTGTTTAAACATTCATAAGATATAAAAATACCAAAACAAAACCAAGTCATGATAAGATTACATTATGTTATTTAACTACAATCATTGCTAAATGCCATATAAAGCACTTATGTAACAGTTATAAATAACTTAGGCATAATATCTGTATTAATTCAATACTTTTGTAGTTAATGAGATAGTAAAGATCAACAAGCAAACGTTTTCTATAAGACTTCGCTTTGCTATGAATATAAGTGATCATAGTATAAGCTTTGCAAATTGTAAAAGCTGTTATATTAAAGAACTAAGATGGATAACAAAACACTGCATATTATAACTTTCTTGCAATATAATATGCTTAACACCTGTTGCTAAATATAAAAGGTAAGAAAAGGTTTTAGTTATGAGTGATTAAGTATTGATCACCAAGGGCTATAAGTAACAATAAAATATGTATATATTTATTTCACACTTGCATGAGGCAAATTAATTGTAATAAGTAAGTTATTGCAATGAAAATACTAAAAAGAATCTAGGTTAGCGAATTAGGCTTAGCCTGTAATGCTAGTCTTAAGTTATGATAGACAAATAAATATATAAATAAAATTAGCCAATGCTAATACAAATTGCCAATACTTAGTGTATGTGAATATTCTGGATTTTTAATAAACATTAAACTGATACTTGCTTTGATAAGACAAATGTATGGTTGCTGCCACAAGCAATGAACGCGATAGGCACTCCCAACAGTGATGTTATCTGTTGTGGTGTGGTTTCCTTGTTTGTCATAGTCCCGAGTCCACACTGCCCATAACTGTTGGCACCCCAAGCATAGAGGTCACCATCTGAATACAGAACACTGTATTGTTAATCCATTTTATTAATTACTAATTAATAAGTATTGTTTAATTAATAATAAATGAGTGCACTCATTTGATCACTTCGGTTTATTATCATTTAATGAATATTTGAGAAACACATTTAAGACATGTATTTTCAGTTTATTACCTTCAGGCATAGGCAGACACAGCCTTGATATTAGCTATGATTCTTACAAACTTCCTTTGCCTCTTCTATATTTATCAAAATAGTCTCTCTACTCTACTGTCATTAACGCCTTATCTGCCACGCTGGCCAAGTGTGGATTGGCAGACTACACACACCATAGAATTATTTTTTTTATAGAATCAAATGTATGTAGGTTTCCTCACAATATTTTCTTTCACCGTTAGCAAGTGATATTTATATTGAAAGACACACTTCTGTAAAGAGGTGCATGCCATGGATTTGAATCCAGCACCCCCAGATTGAGAGGTTGAATTCTTAACCACTATCTGGGCTATCACTGCTCAATCATCAGGCAGTTGTAAAACAAATCTAATAATCTAATTTCAATGTTTATGTGTTGTTGTATGTTTCAACCAAAAATATAATGTAACTTACAACTAAATATTTATAATACATATAATTATTTTATACATATACATAAACTTAAGAGAGTAAAGAACACTGGAGTTTAATATATTTATATGTAATTATACTCACTATTGGACAATGCTACAGAGTGGTATGCCCCACAAGCTATTTGTATAACATTTTTGGTAGCAAGGAACTTGATGATTTTGGGTTTGTCTTGAGCATGCTGCCCTAAGTTGCTTCCTAATTGACCCATGCTATCTGACCCCCAGCTAAATGGCTGTCCCCACTCATCCACAGCCATTGAATGTTGTATACCACATGCAATTGAAGTCAATGTGCAGCCTTTGAATGTTTCTACCAGAGCTGAAATAAAATGTTACATTATTTAAAGAAGATATAGTAGGTTCTAGAAAACCAAGCACACACTTATATGAAAAGCTAGACACAGTTCACAGTTGCAAGCAATTGAATACACTATTTGGATACTCACTTACCTTCTTTCAGATTATTCTTTTACATGAAGTACAACTTGGCTTAATACAGGGCTAACCATTCTTGGACACCAGAATAGCCTTTCTTGCAAATAAGTCTAGTAGTACACACTACATACCTAAATTGCTAGTTAACAATGCAAAAGAAAAGTTTTTATGGACAAATATGTGAACGTACCTGGATTCTTGCCATCACCTTCTTTAGTTTGGCGACCAAGTTGACCCACTTCGTTGCTGCCGCAAGAGTACAAGTGTCCAACGTTTGTTAGATACAGTGTGTGAAACTCGCCTGCAGCCACTGCCTGGACGTGATTACTTTCGCGCCATTTAGACAATGTAGGTTTTATTACCTGAAATGAAAGTGATAAGGCACTGTTATTTTTGTTCGATGATCTCTACGTAATTGACCTTAAAACCGAATAATAATGATTAATAATTGAGGAGGTTTCAATCGCGGTAATGATGATATTTACGCTCCAGTATAATAACAACCGTGTATGTTCAATAAAGGAAAAGAGAAAAATATGGAACTAGCATAAATATTTTATAATTACCAACTTAAAAACAAAAACATTATGATTTAAAACAATCGCACTTACCAAATCCAGCGTGTCAGGACCGTCTATACATAATTCGTGATGAGTTGCGTTTCCCCAACAAAACATTTTGGAATTCATCAATAATGATCAAAATGTACACCAATTTGCAATATCACTTATAACCTCTACAGAAATTTCACTGTGACTAAAACTTTAGAGATGTTTTAAACAATGGTTAATTATAAGTCTTTGCGCAAAGAGTATATTCTACTTATAAATTTATTTGCTTCATTTTTTCAGAATAAAATTACATTTGCGGTAATTTGAGGCGAAACTGCGAAATCGAGAACAATCTTCGTTGACTTGACTGTTCTGGGTCTAAATTACCATTTGTAAAATAGGTAACATTTTTGCGTCTACTCTATTTGTCCGATAATCAGACAAACCATAGATTAAAAAGAGTGAATGTGCAATAAAAAATAAATAGATATTTAATAGTAACGGAAAGAAGAATAAACTTAAAAGTAATAAATCGAATTATACCGTCGTAATGTGCGCTACTAAGATTATTATGTCCAAATTAACATATATTAATATTTGGAGTACTCTCTGCTCTAGCACTAAATCAAAAAGAGTGTTCGTCTTTGGGATCTGTAAGCCACGTCGAATTACACAAAATCGAAACCCATGAGATCGAATACGTTACACCGAAAGCTTGATAAATCGATCGGATACCAAATGAAACGATAAGGACATCGATAGTTCACGACATCGAAAGGCTATGAAATGGAAAGCCTACATAGAATCCATGACATCGAAGTATTAGCAAATCGAAAATTCATGACATCGATTGCGTTGTTACAAATTGTGAACGTTATAAAGATTCGTTAAAATTTATGAAATAAAAGTAAATAGATATTATCAATATATTTTTTAATATAATATTCACACTGTTTCATTTAATATTTCTTAATAATACTTCTATTTAATACTTTTACATTTTTTAGGAGGATTACCTATTCACAAAAAAAATATAATTTCCGAAGTTTTTTTTGTTTTACGTCGATTTTACTTTTTATTTTATTCCTAAAAGCTTTTGATGTAATGTGCTTGATCTCATGAGTTTCAATTTTGTGTAATTCAACGGGGCGGACCTCTCGTTTTGAGTTCGCTAGCCTTGTAGCCTTATTTCGTCCTTTGCAAAAAGTATTTTATATAACATTCCGAAGTTACAAATATTTAATTTGGGTAAATAAATTGTACTAATGTAACTGTTGACAACAGAAAACACAACAATTATGTTAACTATAATATTTGTGATTGCACCACACAAAACTTTTCAGTAACTGCTGCGGTATAAGAAAAAAATCGTGATAATATTAATTTTAAATTTTACCATAAAATAAATGCGTGTGTGTTAAAAAAGGAACGCTCCGGTGAGAAGCAAAATATTACATTCCGTTTCACGAAGCTTACTGTAGTTGCAATAACGATTTTAATACTATAATTTTATTTTAGATATACAATATTATGAGAAAATATACTTTTACAGTAATTTGTTTTTATTATAAGTACAACATAAAAAGATATTGCTTTTTGTTGTTTTTACAGTAGTTGTATTTGTACAGTAAGATTAATTCGTTTTTTATTTTAATTTCATATTTTTCATCAATAGTGCCATCTAGTATGAACAAAAGTAATTTAGTTTCTACCTGCAATAAATAATGGTGTTAGGGGGCGGGGCAATCGGATGGGTCGGGACGTTGTTCGGTTTTCGGCCATATTTGTTATTGTGCTCGATGGGAATTTATTTGGATCCTTTGATTTCTGAATAAGAAGTGCCACAGATTTCCTATTTTGTGATGTATTTTTTTTCACTGTATTATTTTACCGAAAGTACTTGTTTAGTTACGTAAAAACTTGGCGTTCAATGAGTATGCTTGTTCAGTGATCGTGGATACCCCCCTGTGGTGATTCGCTGAAATCATCCAGCGAATTTATTTAGAAATAACTTAAATAAATCGCAATAAAGTGGCGGGGGCTTCGGGTAGCAATGCAAAAGGCGGAAGAACAGCCGCCCCAGTCGATGTGGGGTCACCCATACTCGACTGGGAAGAGGCAGATCATTTCAGTTTCGAAGACTCCGAAAGGTTTGAGGAAGATTCGCTATGCAGCTGGAGCTCTGAACCGGAGAGTCTATGTAACAACTGGCGAGGATGGCGGAGGCCCAATATACAGGCTACGTTTGTTCCCCGCAGCGCCAAAAGAAACGTTCAAGGTAAGTCATTACAGCTGATCCTTTGTTTCAGTGTCCCAAATTATTCTGTATTAGCTTATTTTAATTCAAAATTACTTTATACATGCCCGAAATTATCATGCATTCAACCATAATCGCGCGCTACGTAAAATGTTTTGTTTTCATTTAACGTTTTCTCGAGATATAGTAGCGTAGATCGTATGTGTGTTGCTACAAAGAACAGGTGCTACAATGTCATTTACCTCTAAGCGGACTGTGCAGTTAATATATCTGGTTTCAAATTCCTGCCATTTACTGTGACTTTTTCTTTGTTCTCTTTATGTTATTATATGACATTGCTCATTTGATTATTTGGTGAATGGAATGTTGTGATTTTATAGTACTTTCACAACTTTCACTGATGTATGCTTTGGACACATGACTTATTTACAATTCTATTATCTAACGTATCTAATCATAGATTTGATTTCTTTTAATGCTCTATTTAAATTTTTTTTGGCAAACATTACATCAAGAAATGCAAATCGAAATATAAAATTATTAATTGACAATATGAATTTTTATATATTTATAAAAAAATGTTTTTTTAATTATTTGACTACAAAGCGAAATCTAATAATTTCTTGAATATTTGTGTCTATTACTACTTTTTAATATTTTCACTAGAAATTTACGGAATAAATTTCACATTTATCTTAGGAATATTTTCTTCCAAGAAAAATAACAAAGTATATGAAAAAGTAAAGATTGTATCAGGTTTGATTTAATTTTGTATGGAAAACAAAATAATGTAGTTTCACTCAAATAAACTTGATTACAAGCCTACATTTTAACAGCATACTCCACACAGTGGTTTTGCTATGAAATTTATATAGATATTGTATGTGTAATACTGTAAGATACCTAAATATTTTTTTATTTATGTATAGGGGCTTGAGTCTGAAGACTCAGGGTGTCCCAGACTGGCAAAGGGTTTTTGTTCCCATAGCCCTTGTCAATTTCACTATATAATCCTATTGTTTTAAAGAAAGCATTCATTCTCTATGTGACAACATATTCAGTTTCATTGAGATGTGTTATATTACTATGACATTGGTATAATTATTTAACTTGCTTACACTGTGTAAATGAAAAATGCTGTATATGGTTTGATAAATTTCTCTTAATAAATCAAGCTGAAATGAAATATATTACTTAAATCTTCTACTTAATCTGTATGTCAGAAAAAACTGTAACATTATCTTATATTGTAAAAATTAGGTCTTAAAAACAGCCTTATTAAGAAATGTGCTCATAACTTAGAATCTTCTAAATTAGTACAAATGAATATTTGAAGTGATACATTCACTTGTCTGAATTTAATATTTTTATTCTATTAAGCAAGACTGCTATTAATGTAGGCATATGGTTTATTATACATAGTTGGCTATCAAACTGTAAGCTGAAAGTGTCAGAATTTAAAAAAATATTACTTAGGCAGTGGTGTATATCATATGTTATCCATTATTATTGTTTCATAAATGTTTTGTGTGAAATAAGTTTTAGCCAGCTTTTATCAAGACAGTTACACAATTGGTTGTCAATAATGACTATTAAGTGTGGTTCCACAGACAAATCTGTTTCAAGCCTGAGTGAACTGGCTGCTAAGTGTGTGGCATGTCATATACCATTTGAACTGGTTGAACATGTATATCCACCAGTGCCAGAACAGCTACAACTGCAGATTGCTTTCTGGAGTTTTCCTGACAGTGAAGATGACATACGATTATACTCCTGTCTGGCAAATGGATCAGCTGATGAGTTTCAGAGAGGAGAGCACCTTTTTAGAGACAGAGCAGTTAAAGATGTTCTGCAAATTGGTGAGTGAGGACATTTGATATTTGTATTAATATAATATTATTTTCTGCTCATATCCACTCTTATTTATCTAGATAATTCTATTGTCATTACTTAAAGACCCTGTGATAGTATTATCTGTTTTGGAACTATTATGTGTAAGTCCTAAAACAATGTATTTGTGCTCTTATGTCCCTATGTAATACATATGTATGTTTTTATGGATTAGACACATTCCAATAAAAGTTGTAAATGTTGCCATATAAGAGTACTTTTATGCTGTCCTTTGTGCTCTAGAAAATGAAGTTTTAACATTTACCATTGAAAAAGGTTAGCAAAATTATAGTTTGTAAGTTACTTGTTTTGTTTCTGTTACACTACTTATTCTTTATTTTAGACAATTATATACTTCAGCATCTTAAAAGTTTCTTTACACATTATAGTAGGGGAGTCTGGGATGTTAAATTTGTAGTTACTAAAGTGTCATGGGGACCTATTGGATTGTGAAGATTAGGTTCGAAAACGAAAAAAGGTTTATGTTAAGTTTGCCATTTTAGTGGGAAGGAGGATGTGTACAAAGTTTCAAAAATGTAAAAAATCAGTCCCATGGAACTACTCGAGTGCATCAGATATTCATAGTGTATATGTGCTTTGTCTCTCTGATAACCGAGAAATATTAATCTGACGAGTAATTAGGGAATGGTTGCTGTAAAAACGGATAGAAAAAAAAGAAAGTTATTTGAGTGTGTCAGATATTCAGAGGGAATGTTAAGTTAACTCAAAAAAGTGTCCTATTGAAATGATTGACCATATGGATGTGGCTAAAAGTCATGGCCGATTTTTGAAAATGTAAAAAAAATGTGATCTTGAAAGACTCAAGTGCGTCAAATACAGACAACTTGATGTCTTAGTCGTCCTAATGATAATCTGACAATTATATGGAGGAATATTCTTAATCTGATCATTTGAAAAAAAAAATATTTTTTTTTATTTCTGGGTGTAATAAAATAATATACATATATATAGGTACAATCCTATTAATTATTATTACAAAAGTAGATAAAAAACCAAGTATTTTAATCTTCATCCTCACTGGATTCGTCTTCAAAAATGATTTCCAATTGGTCAATTTCTTCGTCATCTCGTGTTTATGTAAGCAGGAATGGTATAATCTTAACAATTTTTTATATATTTTATATTTAAAAAAAACGTACCTGAATGTATAGTATCGCCTAAAATTTCCGGTATACGACGATATCTACGTATGCTTCTGAGAGTTGGTTACCAACGAACCAAGTATTGTTATTGTGATCATCTGCGAAATCCTCATGGCGGCAGACGATACTGTGGGGATGGTGCGAGAGAGTAAGAAATAAAGTAAGAGTGACAAGAAAACAGAGACACACCATGGTTTAAGCTACATCGCCCCATGGAAATCGTCAGATTATATTTTTTCTGTAATCCTTAGAGGATTTCCTTCAAAATAAAAAAAATTCAATCGCGCTCGAGTATTTCGAGGTGACTTTTTTTTACAATTTTGTCACTCATCCATTTCTTTATGCCACGCTTAAATCGTCAAATTATTGAGATATTTACACTGTTCGACATGTACTTAACTTGCCTTAATCTGACGCGCTCGAGTTTTTCTGAGGATCGATTCTTTTTTACTAATCTGATGGGCTGTCTTCAACGCAAGCCCCTATATTAAGGGTTCATGGTAGCGGTACATTACAGGATACAAGGTTTCTTCCATTTGATTTTCTGATGCGCTCGTGTAACTCGCAAAATGCCCTTTTGGGCTCCCCTACTATTAATATTTTTATAGCTATATTTATTAAACAGATAACATAATATTTCAGATTACCGTTGTTTATTTTAAAGTTTATAATGAGTGTTAATACAACTTCTCTTCAATATTCTTAAAGCCATTTATTTTTTAGGTTTTCACTTATCAGCAACTGTCTTACTCAGTATGCCAAGATCTCAGTTTAATGTGGCAGTGACATTCGACAGACAGAGGATCTCATCATGTAACTGCACATGTTCATCACTGGCTCACTGGTGTTCACATATTGTCGCAGTTTGCCTGTACAGAATACATTTAGTGAGTATAATACATGTTACCAGACAGATTTATTTAATACCAGTCATTCAATATCCAATTATTCTAGGTATAAATGACTCAGGATGATTTTCTGAAGTACTTACTAATTGAAACTACTTAATATACTGTATGAATCATTTTTCAGCTATTCATTATATGCTAAGTATATGATTCTCATGTCTGTATATTATAGGGAAATTTAATTATATTAATGAGTTAAATGACATATATAAATTACAGTTGTATAGAATAATAATTATAATCACATGAGGAAATATGTTAATACAAATCAAATTGTACATGAATTCTGGTCCAATTTTTTAGTAATTGTATGACTAACGTTTCATGTGTTTGACACATGTGATGTGTTTTGATCCTGTACATAGTAAACTTGACTGTGCTGAAGGGTTGAGGTTCTATACCTACCAAAGACAAACAATTGTGTTTTGAACACATGTATTTGTTCTGTTTCGATGAATAAACAAAAAAAAATGAATTAAATTTTATTTTTTATATATAAGGTGTTTATCTGATTATCTTAATATAGGGCAATCTTCAAAAAATTCTTTTAAAACACTGTTAGTTTCTTGTAATATGCCCTATCCTATACAAAAAAAAATCTTGCATTCAGAGAGATACCTTGTCCTTAAAGAAAGAGGCATTTGAAGAGGAGTATAAATACTTCAGGCTTATGATTTTTAAATGTGATAATGTTTTAAAACCATGTCAAACTGTTTCAATAGTACTATGTATGTATATATATATAGAACTAACTATGAAAATTTACCATTGACTTCGAAAGAGTTAACCAAGAGTTTATATATACATGCATAGGCCTTGTGTTTAAGAAATGATATGAACATGATTTAGAATATATAATGGTACTCTGATTATCATTTTAGCCCACGCAAGTATGCCTGAGAGCGCCCGTGTCAGAATCACTGCAGAGATTGCGAAGGGATCAGTTGCAGAAATTCGCACAATATCTCATATCGGAATTACCAAGACAAGTGCTTCCGACTGCTCAACGTATACTGGATGAGCTGCTCTCAGCTCAGCCGAACCAGATTAATACGACCTGCGGTGCGCCAGACCCTACCGCTGGAGCGTCCGCATATGAGTACACATCATGGTTTTTAGACGAAAAAACCTTGCATAACAACATCAATAAGATTTTAGTGAAATTCTGCGTTCCGGCGCCCATAGTTTTCAGGTAAGCTCTTAAATAATTTATTGTCTTTGCGAAGTTTTCATGTGGTTAAAAGGATTCATTTCTTTTGTTTTTGTAACACACGAGTGAACTAATGTAAAGTTAAAAATAAATAAATCCCATCCATCCACATGATATTCTACATTATTCTTTTGTTTGTGAGAATAAACAACCCATTATTCTTTCTTAGCAATAATTATTCCCTAATATTAGTAACTCGATTCAACTGGAGAGTGTTGTTAAAGAAAAATGAACAATGTGGATGTGCATGATTATAAATGTAGCGGCTTAACTCACGTACGTTCTTCGGGGTGGCCCGACTAGTTTAATAGTAAAATGTGGATGTGAATAAAGTGTAGCAAATCATAATTAATGTATGTAAAAAAATTAGGTTTCGCTTCTTGTTCTCAAAGGATGGCTATAAAACTGTATATTACTCGGACATTTAATGATACTTCATTCTTTTATATTCATAAATAGTTTTGAGATTAAGTTACGTTAATTCCTAATTATAGTATTGATTCCCTAAAGATTTGGTAAGTTGATACAACAGCGAAAAGAATAATGGATGTTGTTATTTCCACAAGATTTGTACGTTCATTGGGTTATATTCATTAATCACGGTCGTGCATTGTATAATGTTACGGTTTTCTGACCGCATTTCCGTACGTTTATTTTCTATGCTCTCGGGGAGTACTTTTAAAGTTTTGAACAATTAGTTAAAGACCTGCTGAATGTTAGGTTTAAGATTCATGTATATTTTATATAATTTGATCGACATGTAACGATGAAGTAATTAGAAACCTTTTGTGTGTGCTATTTAAATTATTAATTAAACGTATAGGTATATTATATAATAATGTACGTTGGTATTGTCCTTTAAATAGTCATTCGGAAAGAGGTCGTGATAAGGTACATTAACTAACCCCCCTTCCCCGCCGCCGCCCTTTGTGACAATTAAGTTAATTATTTGGGCAGTGCACACCCGAAGTTAATTTTTTTTATTTACGCCTAATTAGTGGTAGTATAGGATCATTTGGTATATTGCGTGCGTCTTGATTGTCATATGTCACTATTACTTCCACTCCTAACGTACTAAGATTCGGAGGAAATGGACGTAGACATCCGCCTCTTATTTACCTTATTTTGCATGGACGGACGTACAATGAATTAATCCATGGAATATTTTTATAGCGATGTGAACTACTTAAGTACGAGCGCTCCCCCAGCGGCTGCGGAATGGTCATCGTTGCTCCGACCGCTGCGGGGCAGGGAACCGGAGGGAATGTGGAACCTGCTGTCCATCGTGCGGGAGATGTTCAAACGGAACGACAGAAACGCCATACCTCTGCTGGAGATAATCACTGAAGAGGTCATGGCGTGCGAACAGGTTAACATTTTTATGTACTTTTATACATATATAAAAACGTAATGTTACATCACGACTGTAATCCCGGAATGTGTAGGCAGTGGTTTGTAATACACTATACTGATATATTTTTCATTATTTTATGTCTCAGAGTTTTTATTGAAGCGGCGGTAATTAAATACATTGTGAGGTCACCAAATAAAACTGCTTTGTAATGTTACTTGTTAGGGCATTGTTCAGGTGCGCATATGAGGCAACCGAAAGCCCGAACTATTGTTCCAAATACAATTATTATTATTCTACTTTACTTTGTGTCTACTGCATTTCATATTATGTCCTATACGTGTAACGTTTCAGATTGTATAATTGATTGTTTTGGCTTCATTAAAAACAGGATACAGTTCTGATATTGAAGTTAATTTATTTCTTTAATTCTGTATTCCCCGGAGGGGTAGGCAAGGGAGTACAGTACATCTACGAACCGCCGTTTATGTTCTACGTCTTACCATAGAATAAGGGTTAAGCCTATTGTCAGACATCGGTCACTAAGTCAGACTTCGTGCTACTACTAGGAATTCTAAGTTCGAAAAACCATATAGTACGAGACCCGGAGATCTAACGCAGGACCTCTCGATCAGCAATTGCTGTTGCAACAACTGGACCAAATATCGACTGTCTGGTAGTTATTAGTTATTTTGGAGCATATTTAATTCATAATGAATACTATTCATTGTTATCAACTTATTACGGCGGACGCAACACAAATTCCGTACGAGTCCAGTTACGTAAGAACAAAGACGCACACTTTATAAGCATAACGCTATACAAAGGCAAACACGAATACACGCACATTTCGTATCAGTGCGTGAATAGATGATTGATTGACATGTTGGCACCCAGTTGGCTGTGTATGGCGCGTATCGCATGCGCACTAGGCTCGAGTTTGATTGACGCGATTATGATTTGTATTGTTGATATATTGACATAAGTGTCTGTGTGTGGGTGCGTGTGTGTGCGTGTATGTGCACATATTGATTGGTGCATATTGCACATTCTGATTGACGCCAAATGTTTCATGATATTAGGGGTTCAGATAATGCGTGTATTGCGTATTTGCTTTTGTGAATATGATATATTTGGAGTGGACAAAAGATCCGTGACCAAGTCGAACGATAAAAGGTTTAATAATAATGTATATGAACGTCTTCACTATCACTACATAGTATAAAACAAAGTCGCTTTCTCTGTCCCTATGTCCCTTTGTTTGCTTAAATCTTTAAAACTACG
>DWDT01003020.1:0-12863 GCA_018245595.1 Microceris scylla | reverse complement strand
GATGATGACTATAATCCTGGGGTAAGTATATATATATATATATATATATATATATATAAAGCCTTTATTGTTACACAAAGTTTTGAACTAACAAAAACATCTTAGAGTACTATATGCCATAGACACATTCTTATCTTAATTGTAATTTAAATATATGAAGTGTTAAGATTGGTTAATATTGTTACTCCAAGGCAGCTTGTCTGTCGACAATGACCTCGGAAGATATCTATTCTTTTCTATATACAGCTATCTGAATTTATTCTGGGCCAGCTATCTTCTCTATTGCCATCTTCCCACTGTTTCAAATGTCTTCCACTCTCTCTTCTATTTGATTCTAGGTGGACCAGGATGGGGCTGATTCCAATGCAAACATGAGTCAGGAAGAAGGAAACAATGATTCCATAGAACATACATCTCCAGGTGCAACCAATCAAGCCAATGAGATGACCGCTGACGAGAACATTGAGCAGACACTTAACAACTTTGAAAACTCAGGGTCGAATGATCAAGTACTGATTTTTTTATTAGAAACATATTAATTGATTTTTCCATTGGTGTGGGGATTAGTGACTCAGACTGTTGTATTGTCCCGGGAGATGTAAGCACGACTTCTGCCCAAAATCAATATTGGTGTAATGGGCACAAGGGTTCAGTAATCAGATTCATCAACAACTAGACTAAAGGGCCCGTCAAATCAGTTCATCATCATTATCTTGTCAACAATGTCTTATACCCAAAGATAATAATAATAACTGACCCATTGATCGATCCACTGTTGGAATGTGGGTCTTCTCTCATATTGAGGGGGTTAAAGCCATAGTCTTATTTGTATGGTCATACAATATTATGAGGTCTGTGTTTTTACAGACGGACCTTCCAGAGGAACTGGGTGCCTTCCTCATCAGAAGAACGGATGGAGGCGCCATAAACTCGACTATAGATGCCAGGGAACCTGAAAGTGATCTCGACGAGTCCACCAAACAATCAGAGGACGATGGACATGACACTGATGACCTCCTGGTAAGTACTCCATGAAGAATATAAGAATAATAAATGGAAAACCAAATACTTTTGAGCAAAAGTATACTTCTCGTCTTTGCATTATTTCAGTTTGAAGGTCATTAAAGTTATGAGTAAAAGTTGTGGCTCTCGAGCAGGTGGAGTGACGACATACGCAAAGTGACAGGTAGCGGTTGGATGTGAAAAGCTGAAGATCGAACTCAGTAGCGTGTAATGGAAAGGCCAAGTCCAGCTGAGAAGGAATACAGACTGATGGTGATAAGAATGACGATGATGATGATGATGAAATTTTCTTCACATCGAACTGTATTGTAATATTTAAGTATTTTGCATTTTTTAATCTGATACCGTTTCCCCTTAACAGAGAATGCTAGAGGATGACAACAGCAAGAAGAAGAAGGAACCTCCAACAACACAAACTGCTCAGATGAAAGAGGTGCAGAATTCCAGTGATGAGGATGATGATGAATACATATTTGATGTGAGAATGAGACTATTTTCATTTTTGTCTACCGTCATTTGTAACGTCAATAGTTTTATACTAACACAGTTATCTCAGCGTGTGGGAGGGCGCTAGTAACGATTTGAGTGTTGCCAGATTATCGAAAATTACCAAAAAAAACGGAATAAAATTAACGATTTCTAAGATATTGCAGATTTTAATTAAACCAATTTCTTTGTACGTGTTTATTAACTAACGAAACCTAATTATCACATATGATACTCTTCAAAGTGACATAATTCAAAAAATTACATGCGATGCCGTGAAGCTCATTAACAAATTACCACAGATAATAAACTTTCTGATAACGCCGCACGTAATAAACGACCATAGATAATAAAAAAGTGATTTTCTGGTAACACTGAACCACAGATAAGTGTGTCAGTCTATATTTCCTATTATCTTGCCTGGTAATGGTCCTAATGGGCAATGAAAGGGAAAAATGCATTGCTGAGGCACTGGGTGGTGACAGTAGACAAACCCTGTTGCCAGTGGTGTTCGCTCAGTCGACAGCTGATCGAACTAGATGCTAACCTATTTAGAACCAATTTATACATATGTACACTACTGGCCAAAAGTTTGAGACCATTTACATCAAAGAATGAAAATGAAACAAAACACAAGGCAAGATATTTAATTAATAATTAAAATACTTACTTACTTATACACGTAGATCAAGAAGAAAATACAAAATAAAAAAATATAATTATAAACCATTAACGTTTCAAAAAGCTCTCCGTTGCATTTTATTACTTTTTTCACCAGTTTTGGCATACGAACAAGCAATTGTATCTTGTGAGATATTGTTCCAGCTTTCTCGTAAAACATTCCGCGTGCCTTCATTCGAGGAGCTCCAACGACTGCGCACATTTCTATTAAGTTCTTCCCACAAAAGCTCGATTGGATTAAGATCCGGGCTCTCAGGGGGCCACACCATGTTTTCTAACACCACGTTTTGGATCATTATCTTCTTGGAAAGCAAAGCCATTCCCAGTTGATCTTAAACTAGACGATACGTCATTTTGTTGTAGTATTCATTTATAGTGGTCGTTTTTCATGATTTCTTCGACTCGCACCAAATCTCGGATTTCATAGCTCGAGAAATAACCCCAGACCATAATGGAATCACCACCATACTTGACTGTTGGCACCGTACAGTCTGGCATCAGTTTTTCCTCGGCGCTACGTCGAGCAAAAATTCGTCGTTTTGATCCAAATATTTGAAATGTGATTCATCTGTCGAAAGAACTTTTTTAAAGTCTTCTTCAGTCCAGTGTCGATGGTTAAGGGACCACTGCACTGTTGTTTCCTTTTGTTTTGTGACCTTAGTAGTGGTTTTCGAACAGCGACGCGACCAAATAACTGAGCACTTCTCAATCGCCATTTTACTGTAGTCAATGACGCAGCTTTAGATCGGGATTTGTTCGCTTCTACGCGGATTTCTGGTGCCTTTCGCCTATTCCGCTTGCTAGTAACTACGATAAAATGATCCTCGCGAGAAGTGGTAGCTCTCGGCCTTCCTGATCGCGGACGATCTTAATTACTGCCAGTCTCCTTGTATCGGGTTATTTTGCTATGAACACAAGTCTTCGTTAGCTTAAGTAGAGAGACAATCACACGTTGAGATTTGCCTTCGTAGTGTGAAGCAACTATGCAGCACAGTTTCATTGTTTTTTTCGCGCACTTTTCTCATTTTAAGATGCCCTCAGTGTAATAACGGCGAGCTCAGATTAAATAAGATAGAAAAATATTAACTCCGTATAAAACTCATATAATAAATATGTTTCAAAACGCTAAAATAATCCTCAATTTCGGTTAACCCGAAACAAAACCATAATAATTACGAGTAGTTATGGGCAGCTCATAAAAATATTACCATGATTGGCCATCCTGTCTTTCCGCGGCACTCACTGATGTTTTGAAACAATAGATCTTTCTAGGATATGTTGAAAAAATCACAAAAAAAAAATGATTCTTAGACATTCTTTAATGATAATAGAGCAGCAGGTGTTCAAACAAACTCCTCGTCGGACATACTTCTGAAATATTTTGTCGGTGACAAAGATTTTTACACGTACTCTTAATCTTTTGGTCGGCAGTGTATAAACATAAACCTAACTGACGTAACTTCAAGCCTGTAATCCGCGAAGAGGTAGCCAGAGGGGTGCAGTACACTCCCACATTTCACTAGTTACGCTTACACTCCGCAGTGGAATAGGTGGCGAAGTGCGGACTTGTGCCCAGTGTGTGGCAATAGACTCACCACCTAATCCATGGGACGTAAACGTAACTAGTGAAACGTAGGAGTGTACTACACTCCTCTCTACCTCTCCGGGGAGATATAGGCGTGATGCTACGGTAGAATTTCAGTATTTTAGTTATTATTTATGCCACTTTATTCCCATTTTTGCGCGTTTGGAATGCGATAGAGAGATAGATAGTCCAGAATGTTGAAGTCCTCTTTTTAATTATATAACCAATGAGAGATAGAAGAGAGTAATGAATGTGGAAGAAGCGCCATAGATCTGTACGGATAGAGATATATGCTCTCTGCCTATTTCGTAAGCGACCTGGCGTTTTAATACAATGTTTTTTATATTAAAAGGCAAGGCGATCAGCCAGCGGCCCACTTAATGGTAAGTGGTCACCGTCGCCTATAGACATTTGCAACATCCAGGGTTACCAAGGTGTTGCCAGCCTTAAAGGGACTTTTTCAATGATAACACTAGTGATAATCATAATTTGTTCGAAGGGCGCGAAGGTGATGAGGCTGAAAGTCTCCAAGGAGGTCCTGATGAACAACGAGGTGGGGGTCTCATTAATTTGCTGACTTTCCATCAATGAAACGTCAAGCGCGCCCTCGATACTACTGGCGAGAATATTTCCATCAGCATCCTCGCGTTACTGACAGTCGCCGTACATGCAATCCAAACGCGCGAACCGACCGTCGTGCCATCCATTCCTCCAAAATCATCCAGTTACGCATTTATAACACTACTGCATTCATCTGATCGATATCATTATAAACCTGTAGTTTTATCTTTTTAGATTATTGGATTATTAGTTAAGAACTATCCAATCGCGCGGTATATTAAATTTTTGGTAGCTTAATAAAAATGTGACAACGGGCTCAAAGGATTGCAGGATAATCATGTAAATATCTGAAGGGAGGTCGAAAAGATTCTAGTTTAATAGAAATGTACACATGAATAGATACATACACATAGATATACCAATAAAGATTTACAAAAATATAACTTGCAAAGCTATCCATAAATCCTACCTTGTGGTGTTCGTTTTACCCAGTTGATGTGCTGCGTTTATATTTGTCTTGTGTTCTCTGTCACTGTCATGTAATGTACATGTACCTAATGTAAGAGGCCGTTTTGTCGTATAAACGAAGTCTCACAGAAATCTTACTGAATTTACTCAATCCCAATATAGACAGATAGTTATATTCGCATAAATACAGGTACAGACATAGGCACATAGATAGATATAAACATATACACACACGCTAATGTGACGCTAAACATATACATACACAAAAAGTTATAGGAACACACATAGACAAATACATCAAGATCGACATATACATACACAAAAAGTTATAGGAACACACATAGACATATACATCAAGATCGACATATACATACACAAAAAGTTATAGGAACACACATAGACAAATACATCAAGATCGACATATACAATATACTAGTATAAGGCATATATAACACAGTTACAGCCTGATAAAACGTCACGGCTGGTATCCCCAGTCTCCCAAATTTAAAAATCTTCCTCCCACCCTTAAAGACGATACATCAATTGGTAATATTATTACTGTCATATACTTATATGTAGTGGCAGGCAGCGATTGGATACGAAGAGCTGAAGGTTGAGCTGGGTGGCGGCGTGCTGTTGGAGAGTCCTATGTCCAGCAGGGGACGGGAGTAGGCTGATGATTATGTAATATTCATACTAATTGCAGAAGCAGATTAGAAGACTGAAGGTCGCCAAAGGTGCGTTGATACAGAAGAGGGCTGCCAGCAAGGCGCTGCCCGAGGACCTCAGTGATGCTGAAGCCGAGGATGACACCGTAAGTTGTGTTCTAGGACCTTTTGTATACCTATCAAGTTAGCCGAAGAATTTGTGAAGGAGAATGAGGACAGTCTAGTACACTTCAATACATCAATTGATATTTGCTGTGGTTAAATTTTGCACCATCACGCCTGTATTCCCTGAAGGGGTGGGAAGAGGAATGTAATAATACACTCCTTTCAGTACTTCAATTGATTTTTCGGTTGGATATTATCATTATCATCAGCCTATCCCGGTCCACTGCTGGACATAGGCCTCCCCCAATGAGCGCCATCGCGCCCCGTCCTCGGCTTAGCGCATCCAGCATCTGCCTGCAGCCTTTCGCAGATCGTCATCCCACCGGGCCAGAGGGCGCCCGACACTACGTTTACCGAGCTGCGGTCTCCACTTCCCTCTCAAAATTGTTTCTACCCAACTGCTATATCATAATTGACTAATCCTGATTTTGCAGACCACAAAAGTGAAGAAGTACAAGTCGGCCAAATCGATGACCAAGAAGATTGCCAGCAGCGCGGTATCCGAAGACCAGAGCGATCAGGACGAGGATAGTGTTCAGGTGAGTTGTGGGAGATGTTCAAATCAACTGGTTCTTTAGAGCTGCGGTAGATATTGAACTCAGGTTCCGGCTTTCCGAAACTTTCTGAACTGTTTTCTGAAAGATAGTGCTTAAGAGATATGTATTACACTCTAGTCGCAAATGAGCGACATGGTATCGGTTGAAATGATACGTTTTTAAAAAATTCACTAGTGATGTATTTTGTTTTCAGAACAACCTAACATCAAATAGTGTTGGGAAACGTATCGCAGTTAGTTGTTTCGTTTTGGTTTTTTCCTATTTTTGAATAATTAAGACATTATAATCATATTTAATAAGTGTGCAGTAAAGATGTTCACACGTATAACCCGCATGCGACGACTTGACACCCGCGTGATGATGTCACGGCGGCGTGCCTGTACTGCGTGGACATACACCATTTAATACAAATACACCATATTACATAATACCAATACTACTGTTATTAATATTATTATTGTTGTAATATTATGTCCGGTCCCTTACAGCGTTGGTAGAGAACACCAAGTGCGTATGTGTCTATTCTTAAAGAGCTATAGTGCTGATTCCATATTTATCAATCTCTTCATACATGCACACCAGTCTCGAAGACCTCTAACTCCCCTATCAATGATATATATCAGGCTGCACATATTATGACTTTTTAATGGAAACCAATGTTTTAATTTATTTGCGATATTTAAGCATTCCAGGCACTACATATATTTATGTACCAGTCGTGTCCGCGACTGCGTACAGTCGGCTGTTGATATTAAGCTTAATTCATTATTTTCTAAAATAGAATAGACGTTAGTTACTCCTCATAACATCACCTATCTGCCAGTGCAAACCCCGTTGAAATCGGTTCATCCGTTTTGGAGATTAAACCGAACAAACAAACAAACAGACAAGAATTAAAAAAATTATGTTCTTAACTCAATAAAATCCTATTATTTTGATATTACAAACAGACACTTTAATTTTATTTATATATATAGATAATACGGTGTCAAGGTGTCGATACACGGGTTATTGATTGAATGATCTCGAGTCTTAAGGTCGTGAGTCGTCACACAAGGAGCTATAATATATACTATTAGCTGACCCGGCGAACTTTGTACCGCCTAACAATTTGTGTCTTTGCCCTCGCATTCTAAATCTCTGCTATCTGTTAAAATTTTCATTTTAATGATATTCTGTAAAAGGCCGTTTTAATCTACATTACATACACAACTAAAAAATAGCTTCGTAAATAACCCATTCTTTTTTGTGACATGTGAAAGACAAAAATGGTTACTGCGAGTTATTTATAGGAGATAGACATATTCAATCAATGACGTTTTTGTAGACCGTTTTAAAATATACTATTTACATACTAATATTCCGTACTGCATTATTTTGATCTGTCTCGTATGGTTACGACAGTGTTTGCAATGTAAGCGCACAAAAATGCGTTTTTACGACATCGCATATAAACCTTCCTCTTGAACCAATCTATCCGTTGACGAAAACTACATTTAAAAAAAATTAAGGGGTGGACCACACTTAACCATTTAGGGGTATGAAAAATAGACGTTGGCCGATTCTCAGACCTACTCAATATGCTCACAACATTTCACGAGAATCGGTCGAGCCGTTTCGAAATAGTTCATTTTCATATTTTAGATAAGAGTCAAAGATATAAAAATAATAATTAGGATTAATAAAACTTAAAACAAAAGGATTAAATGACAACTAGAAATGCTGTTTTGTGTATTGTAATGTAATTGGTTTTAATTAAACTCGTATATCAGTAGTTTATTTCACAGACGTTTTTGTTATTTAAGCTGGCTTCAACTTTCTCTATAGATCCCGTATGATCCAGTCATCTAGTGGCTACCATACCCGGCTTTCACTGGCAGGCACTCTATGAACAAATACCACGTTAAGTTGTCTATATTATTATAAATAAAATGTTCAAATTTCGCAGACTCGAACGGTGGCTAATCGCATCCAAGTAGGAGTATCGTTCGATCGGCTGTCGACGCTGCAACCGCGCTTGCCCGAGTCCGTCGACGAGATGTCCACGTCGACGCACGTGTCTGCCTACTTCCGCACCAAGGAGAAAGACGGCTTCCTTGTATATCTAGGAAATCCTAAGGACACCATGCTGAGAAGAACCAAATCGGTAAGAGAAAATTCTTCCTGCAGTACTCCACGTTTCAACGGTTATGTTACATTTACCATAGATTAGAGAGTGAACCTATTGTAAAGGCAATAAAAATTCCGGTGTATGACACCGGGCACAAGTCCAAATTCGTATTTGCAAAAAAAATTAATTGAATGTATTTATCATATTACAATATATTTAACGATGCTAAAAACCTAGATTGAACGCTCGGGCAAACACGAATTTTTCTCGAGCATATTAGCAAGATTATATACGTTTTATATTTTTACTGACTTTCAGGACGACTTCATGGTCCTCGGCATACAAAACGGCTTCCCGTATCTTGTAATGGACATTGGCGACAGCGCTGACTCAGGAAGGGATCCGGCTAAAATCAGCAGCGACAAGTTCGTAGCGGATAATCGTTGGTACCAGGTCATAGTCGACAGGTAAGCTTTAGTCTACATTTTACCTTTTTGTGAATCATACAAATGAAGTTCAGAACGTATTACATATTTTTCGAACATTTATTTCACGTCGCTAATGGTTTTTCCCACGAATCCTAAAAGTGACCGAATAAAAAGGTCTGTGTTTTGTTTTCATATAATACAGACCCTTATAAAGATATGATATATCGCAAATCAAATATCCTTTAACAAAGTTATTATTGATTGACTCGTAAGTATAACATTAAGCAAGACTATTAGGGTTATCTTTGGGGACGTTATTGTAGTCCGTGCTTGAGATTCGAGCAGCCAGTCACCGTTGCATCCATAGAAATAAGTATTTATAGCTTGTCCAAGGCCCTTTGAGACGTAAAACTACCTAGAATCTGTTGTAATTTATATGTCTACCAGAATATCCTAGACATGGAGTAACCTTAATATGTAAATTGATTACCAAGCAATAATTTTAACAAATGATTACCATAACACTATTATTTTTATTCACCCAGAGTTGGACGTAACGTCAAGTTGTCTATAAGGGAAAGTCTTGATAATGGATCAGATCATATTCAGTCCAAGGAGGCAGTTCTTCCTGGCCAACATACAATATTTAACTTGGATCGTGATAAGTCTAAACTGTACGTGGGCGGAGTACCATCCGATGCTAAACTGCAAGGTGTTAGCTTCCCGGCATTCGAAGGTCAGATCGAAGAGCTAATGATCGGAGATACGCCGGTAGGATTGTGGAATTTCATCAGCGCTGAAAACCTGAAAGGAGCAAGGCAGAGGTATTGAAGGTTTTTCATTTATTTTTGTACATCTCAAACATTAGGCAACGTCAAATCAAGTTGAGGCGATTTAATTGGCATATTATTATAATTATGTACCTAATAATTCTGTTTATTTCAGAGATAAATTAATATCGTCTCAATCGGGACCACAAGAATACCGATTCAATGGTCGCTCCCACGTCACCATTTCAGGTAGAAATTACCTTGGACCTGACCAGAATCAAGTGCTGCTATTCTTCAAAACGTACGCCCCGGATGGCTTAATCTACCTGGTAGGAGAAGATAAGCACTTCTTCTCAGTGCAGATGCAAGATGGACGAGTTTACTTACAGGTTTGTTTACAGCGCAACGAATAAAATTTGTAATAACTAACATTGTTATTACATACTTATGTATTTTCATTCGTCACCAGGTTTCGCTCGGTGACCCGGATAATATGGTAATCATAGGTACAACAAAGACTTACAACGACGGCAAATGGCATCGACTCGACACTGGAAGATATTTGAAATCGTGCATTCTTAAAGTAGACGGAGAAAATATTAAGAGCGCGTCCACATCCGAGGAACAGGACATACCCGTTCTTGACACTATGAACTTCGGCGGTAATAATAAAGGCATAATACAAGTAACCAGCAAAGGATTCGACGGATGCATGCGACAAATAAGAATAGAAGGCATTAATATAGATCTCAGTGACAGTATGGAATCAGTTGGAATGGCTTATGGATGTCAAGTAAAACATATTTTCTTTCAATCGTACCTCATATTATTATGAATTATAAATACAAAATTACAAATACATTTTTTCTTACAGTTCGCTTCCCTCGTCTCGCTGTCAGGTGAAGACAGTTATCTTCGTTATGTCGACATTACATCGGAAAATGTACAACTCACTCTTAAGTTCAAGACATCGAAGCCCGATGGTCTTATTTTTGTATACGTCAGCAGAACACAAACTACCTCTATGTCAGACAGCATTTCATTAGCACTAAACAAAGGTATGTTTATTACTACACAGTAACGAAACAAATATTATCCTTCCATTTATGTGCTTTGATCCCAAACAATACTTAGCGGACCTTAATCAGCTTACAGCTAGATTGTAAGATAGACTTAACGGAAGTAATAAAAATAAGGATTAAGTTGAAAAAATTTAGCAATCTGTGGGTACTGTTGTATGTCAAAAATTTCTCTTCATAATGCCATGCAGTTTTAAGGTTTTTTTTCTTAAATAATTCTCTGATCTCCTCATCATCATAATCATCATCATCAACTTATCTCACTCCACTGCTGGACATAGGCCTCCCTCGATGAGCGCTATCGCGCCCTGGTCTCGGCTAGTCGCATCCAACTTCTGCCTGCAGCTTTCCGCAGATCGCCATCCGACCGAACCGGACGGTGTACCGCATTAAATTGTCTATATTTTAGGAGTTATAAAAAAATTCTTAAAAGTCCACATGTCGACATCTTCAATTATATATTTTGCCTAGCAAAGCGAGTGAATATGAAGTAATTTCTCATGAAAAATAAATCGATTTATTTCACATTTACAGTTTATTTTTTCTCTTACAGGAAAATTAGTACTTATGAGTCAGAGAGAACAATTAGACACAGGGCTAAGTACATACAACGACTCACATTGGCACGTGGTCACTGTAAACCATAATAGTAAAGCTTTACGCCTCGTGGTAGATGACTTTGACTATTTCAGGTATGTATATTTTAAATTGGTTCAAAATGCTTCTTTGATAGTTATTGGGCGAAATTTCGGACTGTGGCTTATTTGTAAGAGATTCTAATTTGTTGTTATTGTTAACTTTAACTGTTTAATTACTAAAATATTTATTACTAAAATTGATATTATTATTAATAAAAATACTTATAATATTACGTATAATAGTAACCATATAAATGGCATACGTGTAATAACACTTTTTTGGTTATGGAAGTAGCATTTTATATTATAAATCTGTAATGGAATATTCTAGATAATTTATTTGAAATTAGTCACAGCCTCATTGTTAATTTTGAGTTGTAATACCTAATTATAGCACATTGTTCCCTTGACCAGATATTCCGACGCCACGTTCATTTAAATACTCAATATCCGGTTCTGCTACTGGTTACAATTCTAATAGAACACTGTACTTAAAACTTTATTATACATTGAATTACAGTACGGATAGCGCTCCAGCGCCACTTCATATCCTGGAGGGGGTCCTGTTTATAGGAGGAGTGCAGCCAGGTTACATAGTAGGGGGCAAAGTTGGTTCTAAAGCGGCGTTCTCGGGTTGTATAGCGGACGCAACCTTTAACGGTCGGGTGATAAACTTGCTCGAACCGTTCAGCAACCACAGCGTCACCTTCGGAAGATGTGGAACCACCACCACTACTGGTGGAGTGCCCCCAGGTAATTAAGTCTCAATATGTTTTGTTGTTTTTTTGTACTCAGCAAAGGGCACTGGGATAGAACGTATAGCGTAACTGGGAAATAGAGGCTAGAGGCCTAAGACACGTGATGCTAATAGACAGTACCATTTGTCAGATATACGAGTATATATAGTTACTTAATGGTTAAAAATAACACAATACATTTTGGTTAAATATACGATTGTAGACCAAGCACTGTGGCCGACGCCGGTCCGAGATGTGCTACCCACGCCGGCACTCTCACCCCTAGTTCCTGTGCATGAAGAAGTCGAAGAGAAAGGTAACTTTAAAACTATTGCACTGCATTTTTGTAATTGGAATGTATTTTATACTACAATATATAAACGTTGGATAGTTTTTATAATTTCCAATTGTCGTAAATTACATAGTGCACCCCGAAGAGTCGCCGCCGGTAACAACGACGCCAGCTGAAGCGCCTCCGACAGCCTCTACTACGGGTGCTCCACCCACACCGTCCACTACCACCTCACCACCTCCCACCACCACCAGACGCACGCCGCCACAACCAGAAGCGGGCTGCGTGTTGGCCTACGATCCTCAGTACAGCTTCGGTGATCCCGTGGAAGGATACAGATTCGGTAAACATCATAATTATTATATACAGAATTGTCTATTCCATAGAATTAATAATTAGCGAAGTTACGTACGCATTTTAAAAGTATATAAGCTTTTATATACAACTTTTATTTTATATATAACTTTTATGCGATACAAGCGGCCAAGAACTACTTAAAAGTTCAAAGACATTTATAATACACCGAGAACAGAAGTCCATAAGATTTTTCATTTATTTTATATGTACGATGTTCTGTTTACCGTTTGAGAAGCTTGTGTAAAATGTTAAATGTTA